>CM076574.1:1191303015-1191576384 GCA_034641835.2 Pinus albicaulis | reverse complement strand
AACTGCAGTGCCAGTAATTTCGACTACTACTTCAACCATAGATTCTTTTACAACACAGGTTCAACAAATAGATGGAGCAGGTCAGATTGTAAAAGCTATGGAGGAAATGTCCTTAAAAACCAATGAAATCAACAGCCTAAAAAAGATGATTGAAATTCTTGAAGCTACAAACAAGACAGGACTGATAAATGCTAAAACTCATGAGCAGAAAGCAATCAGATTGGGATAACAGATCAATAATTTACAAAAAGAGCTAAGTTTCACTGAGAAATTTCATTTGTAAAAATTCATCTATGGAAAAACATAATTGAAGCCATTCACACTCAATGGCCTTCAATTCAGGTTATATATGAGCAGAGATATTTATTATTAGCAACTCAGGCAGAGATTCAAAAGACCAAGGATGAGTTAACTGATAAGCCTGCTCAGGCTTTAAAACTCATCACATTCTTGAACAGCAAGAACAAGGAAGAACTGGAGGAATTACAGGTATTGGACAGAACAAAAACAATTTTACAGATTAAAAAGATTGTAAGTAAGAAGAATTTGATGAACAATATGGAAGAGAAATGTGAATCAATGAATATTGCCATAACAAAGTTTATGGTAAAAAACACAAACTTAAGACAGAGGGGCCTACCAAACATCCATGTTTTTAATGAAAAACTAATGCCCCAAAAATATTATGATAAAAAGATCAGGGAATTTGCTAAGGAACAAGTCCGCAAACCATTACCACAAGGCACTCCCACGGGAAAATTCCTCCTTCAGCATTTTTAAGATCTGTTCTTTTTACAACATGATATTAAACATCTATTTGTTTTCAAGCCCACTTTTTCTAAATACATAGAGGCTGATGAAAATTTCAGGAAGCTGAAGAATGTTCAAATTCCCAAGGCAGAACAATGGCAAGCATTTACTGATTTGATGTAACAATAAGAGGTAAAATAATGAAGGAAGGTTACCTTTAAAAATAGTCAAAAAGAACAGTGAAATAAAAAGAAAGTCTTGTGATTTTACTACAAAAAGTCATATTTTTACAGCAGTAAACAGTGATCTAATAGATAAAGTTTATCAGCGTTAAAGAGTATCAGATGAAAGAGTGTCAGCAAAGGCAATTCAAAAGACTGATATTTTCTAGCAGCCAACAAGTAGGACAGCTAATCAATCAAAAGATCCTTGTTGGATAAAATAGTTCTATTTATTTTGGATAAGAGGACAGCTTGCTGATTTGTTAAGCAGTTGTCCCTCTTATTATGTAAAGATATTTTATGTTTCCTAAAGATATTCCTAGATGTATCCTAGGATATTTTTAATTACATTTTGTATAAATACTTCTACATTAGAAGTATTCGGGGTGGAATAAAATTGTTGGACTTTACTATAGACATTTTTGTTGAACATTAGAGGCTATTGTGTGTTTGATTTCAAAGTAGCAGACTGGACAAGCTGACTAGCATCATAATTCAAGATCCATGTGATAATCTGACGAGTGAAGTACTTCCTACTTTTCATTGTTTCCTTTTCTAAGTTTCATGCATTCGTTATATGTTTGTTCTGTCTAAATGTGTAACTAGGAATATTACTACAGGATTAGTCAAGTGCTCCCTGTCTTTAACTAGTTGCCATTTTAATTTTTTCCTCTGATTTCCGGTGCTGAGAATTCTTAATTGCTCCCGCTCCCGTTTTACCTCTGCCTCCTACTTCCATTTTCTAGATCAAAGGATCCTTAAGTGCCCTTTACCCCGATCATATCACCTCACAAAAAACCACTTTCCCAAATCTCTGAGGGTTATCTATCTTGCCTTGAATATATTTGTACCTTTTAGCCTTGATTTCTAGTGCTACTAGCTTGATTTAGACTCCATAGCCCAATGGAAAAGTAGTTTTCTATCTATTTTACCTCCAAGTTATTTTTCCCCACCAACCCCTTTAAACCAAAACCAAATTGTACTTTCATAACTAGCCTAACATTTATAAATCAAACAAAGGATAAATCTTAAAGAGAGAGCCCTCTCTGAATTCTAGGAAGGCTAGATCCTAGAAATTGAAGTAGGTTTTTGGTTACCTCTAGTATTATTTAACCAAAAACTCAAAATCCCACAACTTAAGAAATTACTAGAGTGATAACATTACGCATGTGTTGCTGAGTTTTACCATTTGGGATATTACAGTGGTATCCAAGCTCTAATCTTGGCTCAGCCTGTGTGCTACAACCATTATACTATAAGAAGTAGAAGAGAAGGAGAAGAGATCTAAAATGGTGGAAGGAATGAGCTTGGTCTCATCACTTTTTAGATCTATGAAGAATCTCTCTAAGGAGGTTAAGCAGATGAAGGAGAAGAGATGCAATGAAGCTTTTAGAGGGTTTCAAGAAGAGGAAGGACCATGTACTTTCTATTCTCAAAAGAAAGAACCAATGTTGCAGCAAGCTGAAAAGAATTACACCTTGCCCTTTCCTTTTGAGAAAGAAGACAAGAGGCATGGAGATGGAGGGCACTTGGAACATGAGATCCTGAGTGGATACCTTGCAGAATACAAGTCCCAAACTAGAGCTTTCAAGGAGACTCTAACTCTTCATTAGTTCATTCAGTTTGAAGAAGAAAGGAGGCCCTACAGCAATAGGAGAATGAGGGGCAATAGATTTTTATTGTCTACTTTTGATGGACCATCCACATGTACATCAAAGGCTTGGGTGATGAAGCTAGATGCATTCTTCCTACTACATCTAGTGGTAGAGAGAGAGACATTGTTGAGGTTTCAGCATTGCACCTTGAGGGTAAAGCAAGAACTTGGTGGTTCAACCATTTGAGTCATGTAAGAGTGACTATTGCAGATTTCACTCAAAGTGTGATCAAAAGATTTGACAAAAAGAAATCAGAAGGGGAGGAGCCTTCACCACCACTTGAGGAGATTTGTACCAGCATTGACACAACTATGGAGGAGAAGCCATCATCCTCAATAGTTGGGGAAGCCAACACATTGGAAGGAGGAACCCTTGTATCCATACAAGATGTTCCTAAGCTTCACCAAGGTATGCATGAATTTCCAGTTTCTGTTAATTAAACAAATCTTATGGAGTGTTGTGGAAATATGCCTTTGCATGACCAAGGGTCAACACATACTACTGATTTGAAGCAACATAATTGCACTGCGATGTGTAGCCTTGAGTTGTTCAAGGAAGGGATAAGCAATCATCCTAATGTGTCATCATTGAGCTACACCCAACACTTGGGGTTGCGGTGTTAACTTGTGGAGGATAGGATGAGATTTTTCCTAAACAACCCAATGCAAAACTCTATGTCCAGCATTGAGCTTGAGCATGAGACAACAAATACACCATTGAGGAGATTAACAACACTGTCATTAAGCAGCAATGAGGAGTTGGGGGCCCAACTATCCTTAGAGAATTCTAATGACCATTACACGTGTATGACATTTGATGAGCATATGATCAATTAGAGACACTTTGTATTTCATCATTGTGATGGATCTATTAGGATGAGAATTGTACATGCATATGAGGAGGTTATGACTTCAAAATTATTGGATATTTATGGATTCAATATGGTCATTGGTGTGGAGTATTCTCTAGGAGATATCCAAGGGGTTGAATTTCAACATCCCATGAAATGCAAAGGTAGAAATCTGATTTGGGAGGATGGTAGTCTTCATTGGAGGAGTACCAAGATGAAGCATGGTGGGAGACACCCACATGTGGTTGAATGGGTGTAGATGGTGAGCCACTTGCATATTTATGACACCAGGAAACAGGAGGCATGGATACATTGGCTACTCTTGAAAGAGTTTGGCCATCATGTGACATATCCTTCTCCAAAGGGTATGTTGATGGAGGAAACTTGGCAGGACACTTGCATCATATGGAAGCAAGGAGTTTGGGTGCATTATGTTGGTATGACATTCCTCATGTAAATCATCATATCTTCACCTCATGAATTTTATGATGGAGGTGTGAGGGAGCAACAAGAGTTATTGTTGCTTTCACTACTCTTGGGAGAGTATGGGCATAAATTTTCCCATACTTGGCATGATATTTCTGGAGAAAGGGATGGCACAATTGAGATGCAAAGAGGCTACCCTTCAGCATTGGAGGATAAGGAGGTGCTTCCACATAGGAATAATATTTCCCTACATAGCAGCATGATGGTGGATAAATTTGGCATGTGGCATGTAAAAGAAAGGAGTCATGGAGTGACAAGAGCCTTATCAATAAGGCTAACAGTGCTGTCACTTGGGAGTATGTTTTTATTGATGGAGTGTTCCAAGGGGAGTATGCATCCCTTCATTTTGCATACTTTTATGAGGATATTCTCATGGGAGGACTCATCCATGGACCACACTTTCAACCCACTCACTATGCATGGTAAGAAATGTATTTCTGTACTTATTGACTATTTCATTGAGTATTTTCATCTTCTCACTAGCTATGTACAATGCATTGCTCCACAAGAGGGCAAGATTATTTCTGGGTTTCATGGTCATTATAGGACCAACATTTATGAGGGAGATAAACCCTCTCTACATGACTTTGGGCAAGAGTGTTTTTATTCTTATCATGCTCATTTGATATATAATGCTATTTACTACCTCATAGTAGATGAGCAAACATGCACAACTAGCAACTTATTGGAGGGAAACTTTCCACATGATGTTCTAAAATAGCAGTTGGAAAGAATGCACTATATCCACTTGAGAGACCATTGGTATCATACAAAATTACACATAACCTTCAACATTTTTCTGATTTGGATGCCATATGGTGATGAGGTTCCATTCATTTTGTATGGGATGGTTTGGGCCAACATGCTTCATGACAATAGAGAGAGGATATTTGGAGATCCAGTCTTCTTCTTGCCACTTGAAGGCAACCTTATTACAACCCAAGATCAACAGCTACTCTAAACTTATAATAATTTGAGAGAGGGACAACGTGGGTTAGGCTATCTTGTCTACCATGTTCAACTATTAAACCCACCTACATTTCAAGAGCCAAAGGTGGAGGAGATTTGTCATGAGTTAGCATTTTGGAGGGTGGCTCATTTTGTATGGATGATAGCCTGGGGATGGGAGATTCACATGGGGATTATATATCCCAATATATATCAGATCTCATGCCTAAAGAAGGCCTCTAGCCAACACATAGTTTCCTTCATGGATGTTTTACTTCTATATGATGATAGCTATTTGGGATGCTCACCAAAAGCTAGCTTGCATAATTGGGAGGGGAAACTTGGAGATGTAATGATGAGACAACATTATGTTCCTTGGATGAATTTATCATATGGGGATGCTATAGGAGGAGGAGAGGAGGCTCTTCAGTTCTATCCTTGCAGTTACTTGAGGACAAGCAACATTTGGGAGGGAAGGACTGTAATATTCCTAAATTAGCATGCAGCTAATAGGAATATTGATTTTTCTTAGCACCTAGCTAGATGAATAAACGGGGAAGGAGACCCATACTTATCTTGAATAAGCATAAAATACCCCTTGATGTGAAAAGGGATCATTATAATAACTAGATCTAGCACTCTTATGTGTGAACAAGGACTAATGGATGTGGAGAAAGTCAAGTTTGACCAAGTCAACAACACTAATGTGGGAGGAATGGATCATCAATAAAGGCAGCTTAATATGAGTGTGGATTAGTTTAGACAACTATATAAGAGATAGATTGAAGAACTTGGGTGTGAAAAGGGCTGGAGCAGGTTGAAGAGATTAACCTTGATCAAATCAAACAACGCTGTTATGGAGGAGTGGCATTGATGAAGGTAAAGAGCAGTTTTGGAGGGAGATTGATTGTGTGATGGTGGAAACCCTAATGAGTGGGACCTAAGGTGAGAAGGCTCACATTGTTTATAAGGAAGAGGATGGCAGCCATATGGGGGAGTTTTTTTCTAATCATATTTTGATATTTTTGTTTAGAATTTTGCTCTCTTCAGTTGTTTAGCTAAGATTGCTGGTGCTGTTTAGCACAAGGGTTTCCCTGTTTAGGAAATTCCATCTCTTCCCTTGAGAGGCCTCTTGGGGGAGTCCTGATATTTCATTCCACACATCTGGCATTCTGGCCAAGCTTTATTCTTCATCTACAACGTAGATTCTACAGAATATTGTGTTGTGTTGCAGTGGAGGGTTGAAAAACTCACTTTCTGAGCTATTTTTTCATAGGAGGGAGGATTCCTTCTTTTGGGAGATAAGTTTGGAGGGTCCTTGAGAAAATTTCAGATATTTTGCATTAGGCCAATATATTTCCATCACCTACATCGTAATTTCAGTCTGGAATTGCGTTATTTTGGAGGGCAGCTTCAGTGAGGGATCTTGTGGCTCTGTTTGAGTGTTTTCATATGATTGAAGGGTTCAGACTTTCATTGGAGGAGACCTTGGAGTGGATCTGCATCAGATCTATGTTATTTAAACCTCCTATCTTCATGTGCTTCAGTTTGCAGTGATTTTGAAGTGCTTGGGCTGTAGATCACCATTTGTATTGGGTGTATTTCAAGAAACCCTTCCTGGGTTTTCTTGGATTTGTATAAATGAGACTAGATCTCAGTTTTTGATCAATATTGTTTGATATATGAGAAAATCTATTTGTCTCTCTAATTTCTGAATATAAACCCTCATTAGACTATGCTGTATCTTTATGTAGTAAATTTAAGTTGCAGTAGTTTTGGGGTTTTAGTGTTTTTGAGCTATACTAGGTGTGGGAGGCTTGTTTACCTCACCTAATATGATTTTTTTCTGATCTCCTCTTGGATTTAGGTGTTATGATGTCAGATATAATGGATCCAAGGGCTGATTTTGATTTTTATAGCATATATTTATAAAAATTCATTTTTTATGCATGTGTTGCTGAGTTTTCCCATTTGGGAATATTATAGGGGAATACCCGTGGTACCTGAGGCAGACGTTGCATCACTCTCATTAGAACTTCAGGAGGGTGCCCTTGCGAATATCGGTTACTTGCACCAGAAAAGGCTTTTGTTAGGAGGTAAGCATAACTGTACTCATTACCTTTGCTAGTAGGCTTGGGGCGTAATAACCCCAGACTATTCTTTGAAGGTCCTCTTATTTGATTTCTTATATTTTGGTGTTCGGTCCTATTAAACTGGAGCATAAATACCTGAAGGTTGCTTGATTGCTGTAGCTTAGGGAAATTTTTGTAGGGAGTGCTCTTTTCTCCTAGATTTCCATAGCTTCATAATTTTTTGAGTCTAGCTTAAAATCTCATAATTATTAAAAGTGGCTAACCAATCGGGTCATCGATCGAGGAGGCTTTGTGGGCTTTCTCCTGTGAGTGTCGAGCCTTCTTCAAGAAGGAAAAGGAGCAATTCTGCTGGTTATTTTCACCCAGTAGTTATAAACACATCGGAGAGTGATCCTTTGCTTGGGGCTATTGTTTCCGTGGGTGGTCCTAGTACTAATGGTGATATAGATAGGAGTACTCCACTCATCTCTCAAGTATTTTTTCTGGCAGAAGAAGTTAAGGTGGAAAATATTCCTAAACTTCTAGGTACTCCTTCCTCTTCTCTTCTTGCTAGTTTTCGGGACGTTCTTTTGTATGTTTGGCCTCCGTCTCAAAGATCGGATAGCGCTCATATTTTTCCTTTAATTTCAATGGCCACAGCTAGGAACACAGCTTCGACTATGAGCACTTCGAGTATGCATACTCCTCTTTCAGTTGAAGGAGGATGGTACCATTGCTATTTTGACTATAACTCCCAGTGCGACAAATTTTGGCTCTACATCCATTCTGTCTACGAGTGGGGGAACCCAAGCATTTTCTTCCAATTCTGGTCCCTTTTATTTTCAAATTCCATCTAGTGAAATCCTTCTATTTCCTTCAAGGCTGCTTTCGCTGTCTCCACACCCATGTATTCTATGGCTAGTGGGTCAGCTTCATTTTAGGGTTTCCCCTTTGGAAGTGGTCATATCCCTCATTAAAACCCTTCCTTAGGATATTTTTCTTTCTTCGCTCAAGGTCAAGGTTTCAATCATTTTATTGAATGCCAAAGCCCTAATGCTTTTCAAGGCTAGAACCCTACTTTTACAGGGTTGGGAACTGCAAATCATTTTTTCTATGGTTAGCATGGGAATGTACCTTTATCCTCCACAGGTTCTTCTTAGGGTTTCTATCCATTAGCCAATGCTTGTAATCCTTACCAAGGGGTTTCATCTTTGTTTAACACTTTTATTGGGGGAAATATCCATGTTTATGGTAATCCTATGATGGGAGGGGGTCCTACTCCGAATGTTTCTAGGCCATAAGGTTTCTCTTATGGCTCAACTTTTTCTACGAACAATCCATGGGAACCTGGTGCCTCAACAAATCCAGGGTATTCTTTTCAGAATCTTGGGAATCCTTCCATTGGTGGATGAAATTCTCAAGCTGCTCCATGCTTACCATTTTTGGCAACTTTGAATTTTCCAGATTTATCGAAATTGATGAATGACCAATTCGATATAGCCCGATTTGGCCTCTGGTCCCTACTAAATATCCCTTAGATATTCCAAAATTTTAAGGGAATATTGGTGAGAATACAGCCGACCATGTTACTACTTTCCATTTATGGCACTCCTCGAACTCCCTCTTGTACACGAACTTCCTCGTTTCTGGGAATATCACCCTAGAGGTTCGTTGGGTTACAACCTCCACAGAGCAGGGGCATGCTACTTAAGAAGGACTCACACAACCATGCACGTTCAGAAAAACTAAATAGAGTAGAATGAGAAAGTTACCCGTAGGTCCTACGGTTGAAGTAGATCCAGCGGGGTCCAAACCCCCAGCAACCGTCCTTCCTTCTTAACCTGAAAGACAAGAAGAAACCAGCACGAAGAACAAGTTGTACAGCATATATCTACTCTAAATGTTAGTGAAATCCATATATAACATTAAACAAATCATAATGAATGCTTAAATAACAATATTCTTCACATATGAAAAGCATACACTAACACGTATATTTCGGGAACAGCACGGTACTTCTGTATTATAAATAGCATGTACAAAAGTAACGAGTGGAGAGATCACCTGATCCTTCCACGGCCTTCGAGCAGACCGTCGTCTGGATCCGTCCAGCCCCTTGCCTCGCTAAGACTCCTTCCAAACTGGTGCATACGAGATGACATATAAAGGGATGTGCATCTCAAGGAAACAAGGGTTTCCTGAACTGAACTGGGAAAGTGCAGGAGGCACGGGGAATCAGACTTGGATAGGGAATACCAACAGAGTATAATATCAATAATTCTCTCTCCCTTAGGCCATACACATGAGGGCTTTTTATAGTCCCTCCAAGTAGTTTCAGCAGTTGGAAACAGTTGGCCACGGGCTGGGGTGGTTGAACTACTTGAGTAACCATCAACCCAACGCGAAATTAGGGATTTTTTATATATTTTTTAATCATTTTAATGGCATACGCGGAAAATTCTAGCTGTACTCGCGTATACACGCGGAAAAACACGGGCATAGTCGCGTATGGAGGATTTTACACTGTTTTTAAGTGAATTTGTCCAAGTCTGTAGGAATGGGTGCCCATAAAGCCATAAAGCAATCATGAATCATATCAAGGTGAGAAATGATGCTATAACAGATGCCCCCTAATATATGAGGTCAGAAGGGGTACATGATGGCCGAAATGTATTATGCACATAGAAAGAACTTCGCAAGGACAAGAGAGAACTTCACCAGATTTTAGCCTGCCAAAAACCAATGAAAGAAACCAGAGAGTCAACACATGCTGAGGCGGGCATACCCATGCTCAGTCAAAAATACATCATATATATAGAAAGTACCGAATAGATCCAACATGTATACAAGTATAACTGAACTGAAAGTACATAGTGAATCATCTGAGCAGGGCCCGGAAAGACAAATCTGTATCAATGTCCAAGTATCACATATAGAAAGTTGATCAAAGATAGTGCAACTGGATGTCTGATCAAGTAACTGAATCTCCAAGTACCGGATCATAAGAGGCGGATCAAACGGTACAATCACGCAACTCGGGGATCAACATATAAGATGCTGCTGTGCTGAACCGCAACATATAAGGGTGGACGGCAACACTGGCAGAAACTGAAAGGACTGTCAACAGTGAACCGAGAAATGCTGATGCAACCCGAGGTCTTCACCGATCACTATGGCACAATTATACACACTGATAATAAATGAGCTGAAGTCGACCATGTGAGAAATCGTTGGATTACCGGGCATTGGATGTATACCGTTAACCAACACGAGACAACCCACCAATAATGAAAATGAGTGTCAAGGTGCCCCAGTACAATCTAACAAGTGCGAATAAATGAGTTGAAGTCGAACACTTCAAAGAATCTACCAATCAGGAGGCAATGATGAATCCCCACTGTCGATAGCGAAGAGTCTGCCACTGATGACTGCAAACCCTAAGGTACTGACAAAAAGACTCTAGACCTTATTCCCAGAGCAATGAGTCTGAGTCGATGGGAAAAGATCCGTTGGAAGGAAGGCATTAAGGCATCCCACATTAGTCCAGCGCGAGTGTAACCCGCAGGCCAAGATTTGGAAGGAATCAGATGAAGTAGAGTGACGGAACCAAAACCGAAGTACGTTTCCGACATGCACAAGATGAAGCTAGCGCACGGAAGAAACCCTCTGAACCAACCAATAATGAAAGCTGACACAGAGGCGAGAAATCCACCGATAGGGTCAAATGGAAATCAAGGTACCGCACGAATCCCAAGTGTGATAATGTGTGCTGACGTCGAACACAGGGGAAACCACTCAGTCAAAGACCCATGATGATGATCAAATGCTGAGCACGAGGTCACCTATCAATAATGGAAATAGGCCCAAGGTGCGGCTCTAGGCTTGCTCTCAGAGCAATGTGTCATAGTCGATAAGAGACAAACCCGCCGGCAAGAAGTCAATGGGGACCTTCTCAAACCAGCACGAGCAGAAGATCAAAACATCTGATGTGATAGAACATGATACCGACAAGACCGGGAAGGCCGACTGAATAATGAGTCAAGAGACACCGCAGAATGGCCGACTCAGGCTAGACTTCCCTTGAACAAAAGCACGACTCTGTGATGACCATGGCAGCAAAAAGTGACACTGTATAAGTCTGTTATGCAGGAGGCACAACAAACTCTCCATATGATTGGAAGAGATAACCAACCGGGGGAGAACTGACAAGTGAAACATGGTAAAGGCTGAACCTAGGTCAAAACTAAAACCATCCCAAATGAAGGAGATATATATATAAGTATATGTGCTTTGTTCAAGGGCGACAAACTGACTCTGTACTACCATCAAAACAATGAAGATACATCCCGTTCCCGCTCTTTTTGTTATATTTGATTTTTTTGTCTTTTTCATATAATAAGCCTGAAAAAGAATAAAAGAATGCTATGGTACAATGGATAGAACGAGTATCAAGAAATTAGATGCACTAGTTCCTGGGATTGGAACAATCCTATGCTCAATGCAAGGTGGTGAAAACTGGTAAGTGATACTCAGAGGAACGTTCCATCCATGGGTACAAAGGTGTCAAGTTGTGATAGCTAAGTGCATGCAATGGTTAACTTGTACAGAAATTCAAGGTCAAAAGTTGGCTTAAACATCGAGTCCAAATGAAGCTGGCTAAAGGCCAGGATAAACAAGTAGCCAATATGCAATGCAGTAATACAACTTAAACGACACCAGGGAGCCTCTAGGGTAAAAGCCAGAAAAATGATAGTGAAGAAGAAGAAGAATGAAGCTTCAACACATAAGACATGGCGGGACTAAAGAGGACTCCCGAGCCTACATAAAATGCAGCATGGGCAACAAGTGATAGCAAGGAACTAACTAGGAAGCCCATGTAAAGGAAGGCTCTACCATCAAGTCATGATTAAATAATCGGCGAGTGAAATGGGTGTAATACTCATGACCTGATGGGATCGACCCTAAGGCAAGTGATCAGTATGGAGGCTAGAATGCAAGATGCAATGGAAAGTGATTTCCCTAACCTATATGCTAGTGAAGATCATATACCTGACGTGAAGAGTCGGAAATCATGGATCAAAAACCGGGAAAAATCTCAAAATCGTCAAAATGTACCTGAAAACATACCAAACTGGGCACTTCCAAGCAATCGTGTTATGCAGCTTAAGATAGATTGAAAAAATAGGCATAAGGAAATTTTGCGAAAATTTTCAATTTTTTAGCCATAAATAGACAAATTACCTCTCATTTGGTTCATTATTGCATAACTGATTTGGAAAAAGTGCTCTGGAGCTAAAAACTTCTTTCGTCAAATCAGGAACAACCGACCGTCGGAATTCAGCGAAACTTCAGGTAGGCTCCTTAATCATCCTGTTTATTCATTTTGTCCATTTGGAAATTAAAATTAAGTGATTTTTTGCTTTAAAAACCTTGCTTAAAATTGTGTATCTGCGCATACGCGGGTTTAATGAAGGCAAGTCGCGTATACACGCGACTGTGCACAGGAAAAGTCGCGTATGCGCAGGTCCGATTGCAAAAAAGCGTGGCTAATGCAAAATTTGATGAAATTTCTCAGGATGACCATCTCATGGAGGGAATGTGAGCATAGCGCAGTAGACCAAGAGGTCATGCAGGACCGCGCATCGCAAAACATCCTCCGAAATTGCGGATTGTTGAAATTCTTTAAAATGCCCAATATGAAAAGCAATGTGCGGTTGCTTGAAATGCTCGTAAATTACTGGGAACCAGATTAGGATTGCTTCATAATTGATCAGATGCCACTACGCATTGAAGTGGAGGATATATATTTCATCACTGGACTTTCCCGGAGGGGAGAACCAGTGGACTTGCATGGAAAGCCCCTGGGAGGGTTGACCGTGGAAGACTATGTCCACGTATATTGCGTAGAGAATTCCAAAAAGGTTGGAACGCAGATTGCAATTAAAGATATCAGGGATTTGCACATGAAAATCCTCCTTTTCACCATCAGCAGAGTGGCAGGATCTGCCTCACTACATCAGGCGTCTAGGACGCAAATGAGCATAGCTGTAGAGTGTTTGACTCATGTGTACGATTGGTGCACAGCCCTGTTGCAGAATATGAAACAACAACTGACTTCAATTCGCCAAGAAAAAACAAAACACTTTGGCTATGGTACCATTTTGACAACATTCTTCTTTGAGAGGATTCCAGCTTTGAGACCCAGAGTGATCTCGACTATCAGCAGCCCGCAGGACCCAAGAATTGCCCGTTGGGCAGACATGATGAAGAGACTGGGGGGCAGCGAAGTACCCCGCACCACATGGGACGATGAGTTCTTCCTTTGGTGGGGAGAACAGATCATCGCAGTGGACGACTATCCCTATGCCGGGATGGACTTCCGAGGAGATCCAGATCTAGTACTTCCACCAGGCATAGCATGGGGAGCAGTCGATAAGTTTTTGCAAAAATTTTGACTTATATAATTTTTTTTGGATTTTTCAAATATGTATGAAAAATGAAAAACAAACATGTTTTTGATTGGATTCATAATGACTGACAATAAAAAATGATCATGTTTCAGATGTTGGACCAGTACGACCTGAGGGTCTCCCGCGCCATAAGCGTCGCAGGGGCGAGGCAGAGACAGTGGACTCAGACAGGACACTCCAGGCCGTGCAGAGAAACTTGGAGGGATTGACCCGCCAAATCCCTATGGCTGCCGTGGAGGACTTGCCTGAGGCCATCCAGAGACGGGTGGTAGGAGTACCCCGAGACCGGGTTAGATTATTCCGCCGTGTGGCCACTGCAGTTACGTTCTATAGGAACACGACTGCTGGACAGGGACCTCAGGAGTAGACAGATTTTATATATTAGATGACTGTATATTCTTTTTGAGACTGAACATGATGGGGCATAAGCCCAAGTTTTGTACGGCATTTATGGATCCAAAATTTTGTAAAATTTTTGACACTCTGATGATATATATACAGCGATATTTGATGTGATGTGATAAATGTATCAAATGTATGATGTTTTTGATGATTTAAAATTTATTGAATTGAATGATTAATATGCCAATCCAAAGCTTGATTAGCCAATGAGTCAGCAAACCAATTGTCAGCTCGAGGAATATGAATGAAAGTTAAAAATTGAAATGACCTTTGTAACAAACGTACCCTCAAAAACAATCGTAATAAAAATGGATCTCGTACCCGATAAGTGTTGTTCAACTGCGACACCACCAGCTGGGAGTCCAAGAAAACTACCAACGAATCAACACCAAAAGATATTGCCTTCGAGAGTAGATGAACCACTGCAGTGTATTCTGCTATATTATTGGAAGCAAGACCAATGCAGACTGCTCTTGATACTAATAGCTGACCGGATGGATAATGAAGCACCCAAGCCGCGGAAGCTAAGTTCCGGGTGTGTCTACTAGCACCATCGGCGAAACCAAAATGACTCATGACATCCAACACAACCTGCCAAAGCAGATCAAAAACATCACCAACTCATCAAAAATCGAAAATCAATCAGATATGTACAAAGCAAAAACTACTATATACAAAAGCAAGATGCCAGGCCAAAGCCTAGGCATAATACTTCTTCAAATAGAGCCCATTTCGGGGCTCCGGCAACTCGTTCCCATCGAAATCAACCAAGGTATAAGCTCCTTTCTTAAGGACTTTTTTAACGATATAGGGGCCATACCACATCGATTTAAACTTTCCTGCCCCCAAGGCATCCTTTTCTTGGGCATAGACCAAAACAAGGTCGCCTTCCGAAAAGACCCTAGGCTTGACCGCCTTATCGTACTGAACCTTTACTCGGTTTTTATGTGCTTCATTCATCGTGGCGGCATCTCGACACTGCTCATCGAGATGTTCCAGATGAAGAAGCCGTTCTGCCAGACTGGAAGTGTCAGGAAGAAGCTCAACAGCTAATTTAAGGGAAGGAATCTCGCATTCAATGGGAAATACAGATTCCACCCCGTGGACTAACTGAAACGGAGTAAAGCCAGTTGCAGTTTTCACTGACGTCCTGTATGCCCAAAGTGCAGGATATAGAATAATATGCCAGTTGGATCTATGTTTATCAATCGTCCGTTGAAGAATGGTCTTCAAGGATTTATTCATGGCTTCCACTTGCCCATTGGCCTGAGGATAATATGGAGATGAATGCTCCTGCCGGAAACCCAATTTGAGAGCCAACTCAGCCATCATACTATTCTAAAAATGACTGCCATGGTCAGTGACAATCTCTCTAGGGATACCAAAACGAGCGATAACCTGGTTGAAAAGAAAAAGAGCTGCAGTCTCACCATCGTTCCCAAAAGTAGGCATAGCCTCGACCCACTTCGTAAAGTAGTCTACTGCTACAATAATGTACTTGTGACCTTTAGCCGAAGGCGGGTTACAAGTAGTATAATCAATACCCCACTTTGTAAAGGGACCGACAAGAATGACTGGAAAAAGCGGAGCTGGATGAGCGCGCATTTTTCGAGTATAGACTTGACACGGATGACACTTTTTGACTGACTCTATACAATCTTTGAAAATCGAGGGCCAAAAGTACCCAGCACGCAAAATCTTTTGAGCTGTAGCAAGCCCAGATAAATGACCCCCACAAGCTCCACTGTGGGAATCATTCAGCACAGCCTCGGCTTCTTCGAAAGTTAAGCAGCGTCTTAGGATTGAATCAACCCCTCAATGGTATAAAGCATCACCAATAATCAAATAGTTCTTGGCCAAGTGACGCAACTTACGACGCTCATCTTTCGAAAAAGTTGAGGGAAACTTCGCAGTCTGGAGATATACAATGATATCCCCATACCAGGGATCCTGTGAAGAGATAAGAAACAAGTGTTCGTCCGGAAAGGACTCATCATAGATCATCTCTTCCCCACAGGGCAACTCGGAGATCAATTCCGCAAAAACTAATGATTTCTTGGATTTGGCAGACATGAACTCGAGATCAAATTCCTGTAGAATCACAATCCATCTATTATATTTTCCCCCAATCACTCGCCTGCCGAGGACAAATTGAAATGGATTGGCAACTGCCAAAACATAAGTTTTACGAAGAATAATGTAATGCCGGAGTCGCTGCACAGCATGAACTGCTGCTAAGGCTAACTTTTCTATTGGGGTTTACCGCAGTTCAGGTCCTACCAGTCCTCGACTAAGGTAGTAAATAACATGCTTTGCAAGAGAATCATCCTCCTGAACCAGAACCATACCGATGGTAGATTCTGTTGTTGCCAAATACAAAAGAAAATCTCTGCTATAATCAGGTGGACTCAGTAAAGGAGCAGAGGTCAATGCTTTTTTCAAAGCATCGAATGAGCGTTGAGCGTAGTCGTCCCAAAGAAAAGGAACTCCTTTCTTCAACAATCTCATATATCCCTTTGTAATTTCAGCATAATTGACGATAAACCTCCGAAGAAAATTAGACTTTCCTTGGAGACTTTGAAGCTGACGAATTGAAGACGGGGGAGGCAACCGAAGTATTGCCTCAACCTTGAAGGGATCTACCCTTATCCCTTCCCTAGACACGATAAATCCCAACAGCCGACCGGATGTTACCGCGAAAACGCACTTGTTTGGATTCAAACGAATTTTATAAAAACGACATCTCTCAAATATTTGCCGGAGGTGTCCTGGATGATCCATCCTCTTTCGAGAATGAGCAGCTAGATCATCTAAGTATGCCTCGATAATTTTCTTGATGTCATGGAAGGCGTAAGACATGGCCCGCTGAAAGGTAGCTCCAGCATTTTTAAGACCAAAAGGCATTTTCTTATATGCAAACGTACCCCAGGGAAAAATAAATGCGGTCTTATGTTGATCTTCTGGACGGATAGTAATTTGATTATAACCAGAGAAACCGTCCATGAAGGAGAAAATCTCGTTACCGGCACACTCGTCAATAATCTAATCGATGAAAGGTGTGGGGTAATTATCTTTAGGACACGCTTTATTCAGGTCTCTGAAATCGATGCACACTCGAATCGTTCCTTTCTTTTTATCTACCGGAACGGGATTTGAAACCCATTCAGTCAGAGGAACTGGGAAAATGAATCCCGCCTTAAGCAGCTTTTCAACTTCAGCTTTGATAGTTGCTGCCTTCCTAGGATTGACCGGACGAAGTTTTTGCCTCACCGGCTTAGCGTTTTCATACGTCTTGATCTCATGCTGGATGATAGATGGGTCTATGCCAGGCATTTCCTCATAAGACCAAGCAAATACATCCCTATACTCTTTGAAGAGCTCGGTATAGATTTGAACCTCTTCACGGGAACATTCAGCTCCAATGAAGACATTCTCGACAATATTGGGATTCCTGGAAATGTTCACCGAGATAGTAGGAGAGATCATAGCCATGTTCCCTTCAGCATATACCTGTGTTGGTGCCAAAGGGCTCAAGACTGGGTGAACAAGACCAGGAGACTGAGGACTTGGAAAACTTGTTTCGACTTCGCTCAAGTCAGGTAGGGAGTAAGACCGATGATGCAAATCATCCCACAGTCTATCTATACCTGTCATCGCTTCCAGGATGGCCTCTTCAGATGGAAGAGTGGTATCAAGACAATCCTGGGCAGAAGAAGAAGTAAGCGTCCAAGTCGGAGCCACATCACCATCCAACTCTTCCGGTGAAAGAGGAGCTGGATCAGATTCTGCAGTGTCAACAATAGACTGATATGCAATCTCAGCTGCAGAAATCGGAAATGCCATACCACCCACTTGACCTTCCTCTAATGTGGCAGTAGGAGAAGGTAAGGTCCAAGGGTCCGAAAAATAATGAGTTCGAAAGAACTCTCTTCGAAGGGGAGCCTTGGAGGATGAAATAGCATTAATATGAACCTTAGGAGGAGGAAGATCAAAAGTACCCATCAAGGAGGAATACATTCCAACTCCTAGATTCTCAACAGGCGCCTTAGTATTGTCCAACTTAGGAACAGATGAGTCAGAAGACGCATTCAGGTCTACAGGAGGACAGTCCAGTTGATCCACTGTAACGATCCTCCCTTCGTGGGGGAAACATACAATTCGAAATAATGAGGATGCAATGGCATCCATCTCATAGATCCAGTTCCTCCCCAACAGAAGGTTGTAGTCCAAGGCTACATCCACTACCTCAACCTCAATATCAACAGTTTTGCCCCCAACACAGATGGGCAAAGCTGGGACAATACCATGGGGCCTGTGAGAATGGCCATCGAACGCAGTAAGAACAGTGCTAGATGGAACAGCTTTGGGAGATCCAAGTGTCTTCCAGCATGCGAGAGACATCACGCACGTGGAAGCACCCTCATCAACAACCGTTCGAAAGATATTGCACTTCCGATACGACGATTTAATATGAAAAGCCATGTGATGAGGAAGTATCTTCTTAAAATTAGTCATATCAAAAGTAATCAGAAGAGAATTTTTTGGATCAATAGCCCCAATGGCAGTGAGCAAAGCACTGCGCTGAGCCGGACAAGACTGGAGTACCTCTAAAGCTGACATAGCACAAGGACTCTGCGCCAGATATTCTACAATCGAGTAGTTCTGGGCAGCCCTCATGTTCGGATTAATCGTTGACCGCTTAGAAGATGCTTTTGGCATCCGAGGCATAGACTCAACAGTTGGCTTCGTAATGTGAAGCGGCTCAGTAGCATCAGGAACTTCCTTAGCTTTCGAAGATTCCTCTCCGCCATAATCATGGGATCTCGTAGCGATATCCGTGTGAGCACTCATCATAAAGATGTTCGATGGAATTTCCCCTTCCTGGGTACCTCCAGAGGAAGCCCCAGGATTTTGGTTCGCGCCAACAACTAATTGCTGCCCTTGGGGAAAAGGGTTTGTTAACACAACCTGGGAACTAGAAGAACCCTGCTGAGCTAACAAGCGTTGAGCATCCTAAATTTTAGGGCAAAGGTGTGCGAGATGGTCTCCAGTACAGAGCTTGCATGGAAACTTCACTTTCTTTTTCTCCTTTTGACCCTCACCAACACGCTCGTTGGTTTTATTTGCATTGCCCTTCCCGTTCTTGCCCTTCTTCTTGTTATTTCATCCCTTCTTCTTCCCATCGGATTGTTGATTTCCTTTGGGATCAGAAGCTTGGACAGCATTTATGGACAAAGACTGGGAAGGTGATGAATCAGCAGGCACAGCCTGACCAGAAGGAGCAGATTGTAAAGACAACTGCTGCAATTGAGAAAGCAGGATGGCTGCACTACTACTGACCGATCCGACAAGTCCGTCACCATGCGGACCAGGTTTAGGTTTCGATAGATCCAATTTGGAGCGAGGAGCATTGGGCAAATACTTGTAAAGCATGCCAGACTGAGAATAGATCAACTCTAACTGTTGGGCCCTAAAGATGGCCTGCTCCTCGGAATATACCCCTGACATGGATACATCCTTTGAAATGTCTGACTGAAGCGATTTAAAAAACCACTCGAGAAGGAACTCACCTGGAATATGGGCTTTGATAAGCCTCTTCCTTCTCCTCCATTCCTGAATGTGATCAGAAATGTGAGTTGCCTCATCCTGCTTAAAATTAGCCAGGAGTTCGGTCCCAGCCTCATATCTGACAGGCAACTGGAAATGGTTAAGAAATGTGACAGCCAGTTCCCCAAATGTGGCGAAACTGCCCCCAGTGAGCTCTATATACCATTTGGCAGCATTTCCAGTTAGGGTGCGTTGAAATAATCTCAACCTAATCGAATCATCGATCAGGGAGTTCGATGAGCACCATAAGTGGAAAGTGGTGATGTGGTCCGCCGGATCTTCTCCATTCTTACCTTCAAACTTTGGAATGTCTGAAGGAAGTTTGGTTGGGACCGGAGGCCACCCCGGACTATAACGAATCGGGTCATTAGTCAACTTCGAAAAATCTGGCAAGTTTAACGTTGCCAGAAAAGGTAAGCGAGGCGGAGCCTGAGGATTCCATCCTTGATGGGATGGATTCCCAACATTCTGAAAAGAATAGCCTGGATTTGATAAGGCACCAGGCTGCCAGAAAGGACCCGTAGAAAAAGGAGAAGAACCTCCTCCCCACGCCGAGTTACCAAAGCCCAGACCAGTTCCCCCCGCTGAAGTTTGAAATGAAGAGGAAAGCCCCTGATAGGGGTTCCAAGCATTGGACAGAGGAGAAAAGGTCTGATAAGCACTCGAAGAAGGGAAAGAAGCATTCCCTTGATGACCTGCGTAAAAATGATTCCCAACCCCTGCTGAAGTAAATACAGGGTTCCATCCTGTAAAAGTAGTCGAACTTTGCCCCCTTGACCAAGGGTTGAAACTCTGGGTCTGGGACGTAAACGGAAACGACCCTAAAGAAGGATTGGAACTAGGAATGTGTCCAGTCCCAAAGGGTAAACCTTGAAACGAAGCTGATCCACTAGCCATGTTAGACATGGGCGTAGATCCAGCTGAAGCAGCAGAAAAGGAAAAAGAGGGATTTCCACTAATGGACATCCCTGAACAAAAGGGACCAGAATGAGAAGCATGTGCTTGGGTGAACCCAGAGCCAAACACAGCAGCACTAGAAGCAATCGAAGATGAAGCAATAGTGCCCCCTGCTTCGACAGAAGCAGGAGTCTGAATGCCTGCAACACTCACGACAGAAGCCGCGTTCCAGTCGTGGCCATCGAAAGATAAGAATGATACGGAAGATCTGGCGGTCTCTCAGACTCCGGCCCGATGTACTGAACAACAAACGGATAATCAGGAGGAAGAGGAGATGGACCTGTAGCAGAAGGCTCAGGTATATCTTCTATCTGAAAATATTCTTCCTGAGGAAACAACACTCGCGAGGTGAGCGGAACGCTCCTCTCGGAACCGACACCGGAATCAGCTACGAAACCTTCAGACCTCTGTGGAGGATCACTCTCCATTGCGTCAGACGCCACAAGGTGGTAACCACCTGCTAAATCACTCCTACGCCTTCTCGAAGAAGGCTCTGGACTCTCGGGAGATAACCCCCTGATTCTCCTCGAACGTCGAGGCGCTTGATCAACCACTTTTATAGATTTTATAAATTAGACTCAAAAAATTGAAAAGCTAGGCAAGCTAGGAGCAAAGAGCACTCTCTAAAAAATCCCTGAGATACAGCAAGCAAACAACCTCCAAGTATTTCCGCTCCGGGTGATGAGGACCGGACACCAAAATACAGGAAAGCGAAGTATAGGGCCTTCCGAAAGCAGTCTGGGATGATTAGGGCCCAGAAAAACTAGCGAAGGTATCAGAAACAGTTACGCCGACCTCCTAACGACAGCCTTTGCCGGCTCAAGCACCCAAGCTTCGCAAGGGCACCCCCCAGAAGTACTGCTGAAAGTGATGCGACGTCTGCCTCAGGTACTACGGGTATTCCCCCCCGCAGTCACCTGTGCGGAACCTAGGAGTGGCAACTATGGACACCAATCCGTATCAGAAGCTGGGTGGAATGGTCTTGAGGTCAGATTCAGCCAATCATAGAGGGGGTATCCCTCTTCTCAGCCTTCACTTCCCCTCGCGCTTGACTCTCGGATGAGAGCTTTCCCAGTCCACCTCACGGAGTTGGATTTCGCTCAATTAATCAACTTCTATGTTTGTTTGAGCGGCCTTGGAGAGTTTACTCTCCACTCACCTATTCCAAGGCCCTCCAACCTAGCTAGTTGGTGATTGACACTTAGTAAAACTTGCTAGTTGATTTTAGATTAAATCGCTTATTTTAAGGGATGTTATATTAAGTCACAAGGATATGGAGATGAAACGTATGGTGTTTTTGACGCAAAAGAAATTAATAAAAACTTAACTACATGCACATGCAGTTATTGTCTTTCGATGAAAAGTAATCTCTATACAGGTTCTACGAGACTAAAAATTGTATTTTTCTTTTCAAATAACAAGCTCACACTCACAAAAACTATGAAACTGACTAAATGATTTAAATGCACCTAATGCAAATCACTACAAGCATGCCAATTCTAAGATGCAACTATCTCCTAAAGCAGAGTGAAATTCCCAAAAATCTCTTTCAGTTTTAACTCTTTTTGTTGTCCTAGAAAGCTAGTTCTCGAAATTAAGAACTCTTAATATAAGACACCAAAAAACGCTCAAAAACAAGAAGAAGAAATGAATGACAATTCCTCCTCAAAATCAAGCTAAAAACCAAAAGCAAGAAACTTCACAAAAGCTCCAAAAGATATATCGAAACGAAAACAAAAATGCAACCACAAAAACAAAAACAAAACAAAATGTTTTTTGAGTTTTTGATATGCAAAAACAAAAAGCAAAGCAAATGTTTTTGAGCTTTTTAGTTTTATAAGAAAAGAGCTCGAAAAGACCAAGCACAACTATAAAAAATTCAAGCCAAACAAGACTGAAATTCAAGCACAAACTTCAACAATGCTCCCAAACCTTATAAGGCTAATAGTAGCAAGATCAATAAGAGCAAAAGAAGACCAGAAAACTCAGCCAATCAGCCTAGAAGAATAGTGCAAACTTGTTGCAAACAAAAACTTCGAAGAAGCAAACAAAACTCTTCAAAAGTTGCAACAAAACCTAGCCTATTGAACTCGAGAAAACCAATCAAGAAAAGAGGCAAAAACATAATGCAAAGCACAACACAAGGGTGGGCAAGAGTAAATAAGCAAGAGCTCTCTGTTCTGATAAAACAGAACAGCCAAAAATGCTCAGAAAGCGATCTTGGTACTCAAACCAGAAGTGCCAGCACCAACAACAACACTTTGCCCAAAAGACTAGTTTTCAATCAAACGAAAGAGAGAAAAGATGAAAAACCACTTTCTTCACAACCCAGATAGGACAAAGACACTGTAGGAACAGGTCTTCACAGCTAGAAAGGACCAAAAATTCAATAAACCCAAAAATTCAAAATCTGCCTAGGTATACACTACTTCACAGTTATGCAACCAGCGTGCATACGCGTCTGTGCTAAGGTAAACTCGCGTATACGGGGGTCCCTTTAGACAAAATTGCGTGTATACGCGATTGTGTGTAGAAAAAAGCGCGTATGCAAAGGTAAATAATGAAAAAAGAAAAGGATCAAGCCTGGAAAAGAAACCAGGACTTCAGACTGACTGATAAAAAGGTAAACTGGACTGCAAATGAAAGTTAAAACTGTCGGCAACCTACCAAACAGCTGAAACCACCCAATAGGAGAATCACAAGAATGTTATCCCCGGCGGAGTCACCGGTTCTGTTTCGGGGAATATCACCCTAGAGGTTCATTGGGTTACAACCTCCACAGAGCAGGGGCATGCTACTTAAGGACTCACACAACCATGCACGTTCAGAAAAACTAAATAGAGTAGAATGAGAAAGTTACCCATAGGTCCTACGGTTGAAGTAGATCCAGTGGGGTCCAAACCCCCAGCAACCATCCTTCCTTCTTAACCTGAAAGACAAGAATAAACCAACACAAAGAACAGGCTGTACAGCATATATCTACTCTAAATGTTAGTGAAATCCATATATAACATTAAATAAATCATAATGAATGCTTAAATAACAATATTCTTCATATATGAAAAGCATACACTAACATGTATATTTCGGGAACAGCACGGTACTTCTATATTATAAATAGCATGTACAAAAGTAACGAGTGGAGAGATCACCTGATCCTTCCACGGCCTTCGAACAGACCGTCGTCCAGATCCGTCCAGCCCTTGCCTCGCTAAGACTCCTTCCAAACTGGTGCATACGAGATGACATATAAGGGGATGTGCATCTCAAGGAAACAAGGGTTTCCTATAATGAACTGGGAAAGTGCAGGAGGCACGGGGAATCAGACTTGGATAGGGAATACCAACAGAGTATAATATCAATAATTCTCTCTCTTCCTTAGGCCATACACATGAGGGCTTTTTATAGTCCCTCCAAGTAGTTTCAACAACAGAAGCACAATGGTCGGGTGGTTAAACTACCCTCGAGTAACCATCAACCCAACGCGAAATTAGGGATTTTTATATATATTTTAATCATTTTAATGGCATAAGCGGAAAAGTGTAGTCGGGATTCTTGACACGCGGAAAAGTATACATAGTCGCGCATGGGGATTTTTACACCGTTTTTAAGTGAATTTGTCCAAGTCTCGTAGGAATGGGTGCCCATAAAGCCATAAAAGTTGGAATCATGAATCATATAGAGGTGAGAATGATGTTATAACACTCCTCATCTATGATTCGATTAGGTTGAGACTATTTCAGCGCACCATAACTAGAAACACTGCAAAATGGTACATTGAGCTTACTGGGGGCAGTTTTGCTACGTTTGGCGAGTTGGATACTATGTTTCCAAACCATTTCCAGTTTCCAGTTCGTTATGATGTTGAGACTAATCTCCTAGCCAATTTCCAGCGAGATAGGGGAACACACATTTCTGATCATATTCAGGAATGGAGGAGAAGGAAGAGGCTCATCAAAGCGCAAATTCCTAATTAATTCCTTCTTGAGTGGTTTCTTAAATCCTTACAGCTAGAAATCTCGAAAGATGTATCCCTTTCTGGGGTATTCTCTGAGGAAAATGCTATATTTAGGGCCCAACAGTTGGAACTGATCTATTCTCAGTTTGGGGTCCCTAATAATATTATGTCAGATGCTCTTCATTCCAAAGTGGATTTAGCCAAATCAAAGCTAGGTCCTCATGCTGACGGGCTTGTCGGTTCGATAAATAATGGCACGACTAGACTTTTGAATCAATTGCAGCAGTTGTATTTACAATCTTCTCCTTCTATTCAGGCTACATCGTCAGTGTCTACTCCTTCCCAGCCCTTAACTATTAATTTTGTTCAAGCTTCTAACCCCAATGGAAATCAACAATTCGATGGGAAGAAGAAGGGATGAAATAATAAGAAGAAAGATAAGGATGGGAAGGGTAATGCAAACATATCCAATGATAATGTTGGAGAGGGTAAGAGAGAGGAAAATAATAAATTTAAGTTTCAATGAAACTTATGCACCAGAGACCATATTACTCATCTCTGCCCTAAAATTCAGGACACTCAATGCTTGTTAGCTCAGTAAGGTTCCTCTAGTTCCCAGGCTGTCCTAACACACCCTTTTCCCCATGGGAAACAAATGCTTACTGATGCGAATGCTAATACTGGAGCTCCTGCTGGTGGCAACCAGGAAGGGGAAAATTCCTCAAATGTATATATGATGAGTGCCCATGCTGATATCACTACGAGATCTCGTGATTATGGTGAAGCTGAGTCTTCAAAGGCTAAGGGTCCTTTTGGTAGTTCTAAGCCATGCCATATTGAGAGGCCCGCAGTTGAGCCTATACCTCACATGCCGAAGGGTTATACAAAGCATATGAAAATTAAAATAATGCCAAGGTAGCCCAGAACTACTCCATTGTAGAAGATCTGGCTCAGAGTCCTTGTGATTCGTATTTGTAATATTCCTTTTTGGGGATTCTCAGGATTCTATGTCAGAGATGGACTACAGAGGCATTTACTAGTTATGTCACCTCTGAAAAGACAGTGAGAACCAGAGGCTACATGGCCAACTGTAGACTCTGCCTATAGAACTTGGGATAATCCCATTCAGGAATCTCAATAAGGCCTTCAATGAAAATGTTGTATAAGAAAATCTAAGCAAGAATAACGAAGATCAGGGATGCGATCCCCTCATTTATGCTGTATATGAATTACATATGCAATTTCATCAGGAAAAAATAAGTTTAAGCACATTAAACAGATCTCCCGACAATAAGATTAGCTAGAAATCAGCCAAAGAGAGAAGCTACTACAATATGAAAACCCCAGCTACTAGAATTGCGTAGATTTGACTGGAACTCAATGGAGGACAACCAAAGATATGATACTTCAGTAATATTATAGTAAATCAGATTTACATATGAGATTATTTCCTTTACAAGTGATTACAAAAAGAACTAGGGCAAGATCCCTTCAGAAATTAGAACTACAACTAGAAATAAACTGCAGAAATACATGTACATCTATTTTTCGTATTTTGTTCACCACGAATTAAATTTCAGATCTATGAAAATATGTATGGATGAAACATTAGATCTAATACAGATATGGAAGCTACAAGACTTTAAGAACAAGATCCAATTGGAATTACATAAAATTTTTGCATATTACGCTGTAGATCTGAATTACAATACACTATGCTGCAGAAAACCCATAAATTTCTGAAGATAAATTTTATTGCTGAAATAGATAAGATATATAGAGACATGGATCAGCAACCCAATCCACGGATCACCAAGGGAAGGCAAGCCTAACACCAAGAGATCTTCCTCCAAACTGAAATAAGAAGCCCTCTCACAAAATAACACAGTATGGAGCAGAAACTGCGCAGAGGGTGAAGGAGACTGAATACATGGAATGAAAGTACAGATCTGATACAAAATATAGATCAGCTAACCCATTGGAGGCTGAAGAACACTCTCAAATAGATAAAACCTCTGAAAAACAACTAGATCTAAGCAGATCTAGAATGCCACTTGCTAGAAAAGATAGCAGCTGCAAAACCCTCAATGGGCTAGCGCTGCTCATGAAAGATAGAGCTTGGTCTAAAACCAGATAGTGTCCAAATTCAGCAAAGAACTCCTCCAATGATCCTCAAGGGAAGAGATGAAACTCCTAAACAGGAATTCCAATCACAATCCTCCACTAAACAGCAGAGAATGGTATTTTTCTAAGCAAACAAATACTTCAGAAATATAATTCATCAACAACCTCTTCAAGTGTCTTCTCCTCATTTTTATAGCATGAGAAAGCCTTTGCAAACCCTAAACCACTTGGATGAGTTGGTCCTTTTAACATTAGAGGCTCCCTTCTAGAACTGCATAGTCCCTTTTGGAGATGCTTTGAACCTAGACAACGCAGTTGACTTGGTCAAGGTGGACCCAATCTTAGCTCAAAACCTCTTTCACACCTGCAAGTGATTATTTACATAGCCCTGATTTGCCTTTGTTCACATGGGAATTGATTTATTTAGACTTCTTAGGAGTTTTACATGTCCTCCTTTATTCATTTATTCATAAAACATAAATTAAATCAAAATTGAATGTCGCCTCTTAGCTAAGGCTAAGTAGGAACATTACAGTATTGGCTAGAGATACTCCAGTCGTGCCCAGCACAAAGGAGTGTGTTTCTCACTACGATTAGGGAAGATGATACAAAGAACTCTCTTATGATCACATTTTATATGCCAAGTCTTAAGAAGAGACTTCCTCATCACATGGCTTTTCAGATTAATTCTACTTATCGAAAGATCACTAATTTTTGGATAGTCGTCGATGAGGGCGCTTCCACATGCGTCATGTCTATCTCATGTTGGAAAGCCATTGTATCCCCTTAGGTTGTGCCTTCACCTACTCTTCTCACTGCATTTGATGGTCATTCTCACATGCCACATGGCATTGTTTCGGCTTTTCCCATCTGTGTTGGGGGTAAAGTTGTCAATATTGAGGTCGACATAGTATATGCCAATTTGGACTACAACCTTATATTGGGGCAGAATTGGATTTATGAAATGGATGCTATTTCTTAATCATTATTTATCATCTTATGTTTTCCCCATGAAGGGAGGATTTTCACTGTCGATCAGATGGACTATTCTCCGATAGATCCAAATGCATCTTTTGACTCGACCGTTCCATTGGTGAATGATGCTAAGAAACTTGTGGAGAATTTGGGGGTTGGAATGTATACCTCATTGATGGGTATCTTTGATCTTCCACCTCCTTCCATTCATATTAATGCTATTTCATCCTCCAAGGTTCCTACTCAAAGAGAGTTATTTTGAACTAATTATTTTTCGGATCCTTGGACCTTACCTTCTCCTACTTCCACACTAGAGGAAGGTCAAGTGGGTGGAATGACATTCCCTATATTTGCAGTAGAGATTGCTTATCAATCTATTGTTGACTCTCCAGATTTCGTTCTAGTTTCTATTTCAACACAGGAGTTGGACAGAGATGTGTTTTTGGCTTGGACACTTAGTTCATATTCTGCTCAGGATTGCCTTGATACTGTTCTTCCATATGAAGAGGATATCATTGAAGAAATGAATGGCGTGGAAAGACCGTGGGATGATTTGCATCACTGGTCCTAATTTCTACCAGATTTGTGAGAAGTTCAATCAAGATTGTCTAGCCCTGTGTCTTCTGGTCCTGTTCACCTGGTATTGAACCCTTTAGCTCCAGCACAGGTTTTTGCTGAAGGGAACATGGCTATCATTTCTGAGACTATCTCGGTGAACATTTCCAGGGATTCCAATGTTATCGAGTATGTTTTCATCAGAGCTGAATGTTCCCCTGAAGAGATTCAGACTTATAACAATATATTTAGAGAGTTTCATGATGTTTTTGCTTGATATTATGAGGAAATACCTGGAATTGATCCATCTATTGTCCAGCATGAGATTAAAAATTATGAGAATTCTAAGCCTATACGACAGAAGCTTTGTCCGGTCAACCCTGGGAAAGTCGCAACTATCAAGGGCAAGGTTGAGAAGTTGCTCAAGGCGGGTTTCATAAACCATGTTACTTTAACTAAGTGGGCTTCGAATCCAGTGCCTGTGGACAAGAAACAAGGAATGATCCATGTTTGCATTGATTTCAGGGATTTGAATAAGTCATGCTCGAAGGATAATTTCCCCACACCATTTATTGATCAAATTATTGATGAGTGTGTGGGGAATGATATTTTCTTCTTCATGGACGGTTTCTTGGGATATAATAAGATTACCATTAGTCTTGAATACTAGCATGAGACTGCTTTTATTTTCCCTGCATACAAAAATATGCCTTTTGGTCTTAAAAAGGCTAGAGATACTTTCCAGTGGGCCATGTATTATGACTTCCACGACATCAAGCATATCATAGAAGCTTATTTTAATGATTTAGCTGCTCATTCTCGAAAGAGAATTGATCATCACTCTTATGTTTGAAAGGTTTTGAAAGGTGTCTTCATTATAAAATTTGGTTGAACCCTAATAAGTGTGTTTTTCGCCGTCACAAACGGTCAGTTGTTGGGATTCATCGTGTCTACTGAATGGATTTGGCTATATCCCTTCAAGGTTGAGGCAATAATTGAGTTGCCTCCCCCATCTTATATTTTCCAACTTCAAAGTCCTCAAGGAAAAACAAATTTCTTAAGGAGATTTATCATTAATTATGCTGAGGTGACGAAAGGATTTATGAGATTATTAAAGAAGGGAATTCCGTTCTTGTGGGATGACTTTGCTCAATGCTCGTTCGATGCTTTGAAAAAGGCATTGACCTGTGCTCCATTATTGAGTCCAACTGATTATACTAGAGACTTCCTTTTGTATCTCGTTGCAACAAAATCTACTACAGGTATGGTTCTGGTTCAGGAGGATGATGTTCTTTGTGAACATGTCCATTAGGGGAATTTTGAGGTCTAAAATGGGCCTCCTAAGGAAATTGTAAAATAATAGTGGAAATAATAAAATAATATTTGATTACATCATCAAATTTTAGAGGGTAAAAAGAAAAAAACTACTTTTTCAACTCGTATTTTCAACTTATCTCCCAAAGTTTTTACTCAAATTTTGAGCAGGAGTACTCGTTGGATGAAAAATCAATTCCTCATCCAAGGAGTACCCATATTGCATACTTTTGGATGGATCCTGCTACACAAAAAATGAGAAATACATGAAAAACGTGATTGGAATCACATTTTTTCATGTATTTCTCATTTTTCATGTAGCAGGGTCCATCAAAAGTATGGAACATGGGTAATCCTTGGATGAGTAATTAAATTTTAGATCCAACGAGTACTCCCACTCGAAATTTGAGTAAAAAATTTGGGAGATAAGTTGAAAATATGAGTTGAAAAAGTAGTTTTATTATTTTATTATTTTTTAATATTTTTACCCTTTTAATTAAAAAATGGTGAATCATCCCCCATGGTTGACATCATCATCTTGAATCCTATTGGTTCTCATAAAGTTTATTTTTGTTGTACATTTTTCTTAGGAGGCCAATTTTAGACCTCAAAATTCCCCTAATGATTTATTACCTAATTCGAGGCTTGGCAGGTCTTGAACTACGATATTCTCCCATTTAGAAGTTAGCTTTGGCAGTTGTCCATGCTGTCTAGCGACTCAGGAATTAAATTCTCTTGCGCAAAACTTATGTTTTGGCAGCATTCAATCCATTTCAGTTTGTTCTCAGTAGACAAGTGATTCGGGGAAAATACAATCGATGGATTGTCATTTTGCAAGAGTTCGATCTCCAATTTATGTTTTCCATATCCGAGAAATCTTTGGTATTTGCGGAGTTGATATATGAGTTGCGTTGCCGAGATGAGATTATTTATGAGGATTCTTTCCCTGATGAACATATTTTCCTCATTTCTTCACAGAATCCTTGGTATGGAGATCACATTGTTTATCTTAAGACTTCGAAGTTTCCCTTTGCTTTTTCAAAAAATTGGCGTCGAAAGTTGTGTCACTTAGCAAAAATTTATCTTATTATCGGTGACAATCTATATCGTCGTGGGGTAGATTCGATCCTTAAATGTTTCTATATCTTGAAGAAGCTAAGGTTGTGCTGAATGATTGCCAAAGTGGAGCTTGTGGTGGTCATTTATCTGGGCTTGCTACAACCCAAAATATTTTGCGTGTCGGATATATTTTGCCCTCGATTTTCAAAGATTGAGAGTAGGCGGCCAAAAAATGTCATTCTTGTGAGGTTTAAACTTGGAAGATGAGCACTCATCCAACTCCACTCTTTCCTGTCGGTCTGTTCAATAAGTGGGGAATTGATTTTACTACTTGTAACCTGCCTTCGGTGAAGGGTCACAAGTACATTATCGTAGCAGTGGAATAATTTACAAAGTGGGCCGAGGCTATGCCTATTGTTGTGGTGAATTAGTCGCACGGGTGTATGAAATTGCACCAGCTTAAAGATTGTGGTTTACTCTTTAAACTATTGGTAACAGGCAGAAAGTGGTGGAGCTCAAAAGCACAAAATTCAATGAAAAAAGTATGCGAATGTATGCTCTAAGTAAACTAAAAGTAAAAAAATATATATAGAAGCTATCAAAGAGAGTCAAAACGATAATAATACCAATGATGGCTCAAAGGCCTCTTCTTACTAAATGTTTGAAATGGAGAAGAAATTTTACCCACTTGCCAAAGGGCACCTAAGAAATGGCTCTAGGTCTCGATGTAAGGATGTTGCTTTCCAAGCTCTGCCTTTGATGCAGTATCCCTCTCTCTCTGCCATGGTGGAATAGGATTTTTGGGTGGTCAATGATCGATTCCTCTTCAGCTCCAGCTTTGGGTCACACACTGCTGGTGTTTCTTGGTTAACTTTGGCCAGCATAACAATGTGATCACCCTTTCTTCATCTCTTGGTGGCTTTATATAGGGGAGCTTCAAATCCTCCTTCCCTCCCTTGGTACATGATGGATGGTGACGCAAGGGAGAGGTATGATTCCATTGTGTGCTCACATAGTGTCTAAGGAGGCGCTAGTGGCTGTCCTTAGGCGGCTTCATATAAGGAGTAATTGTCCTTTGCTTGGTGTGGTCCTGGAAAGTGACATTTTTCCATTTCTAGGAATGCGTGCTTATCAAGAAAAAAGGCGCGCATAAGGTGCTCTTCTCGAAGGATTAAGCGCGCATTTCAACATTTAATACTAGTTCAAATATGATTTTCTCAAAACCTTAGAGATTTTAAATACTTCTTGATTCCATAATGTGTTCCTGCCCTGTAAATCCTTAGGCTTGACATTAATTAATGTCATCTTTTGCTGTACGATTTTCCAGTGTTAACAGTTGCCCCCTAATGTGTGAGGTCTAGGAAGAATAATATAGCCAAAATACATTATAGTTTCTTTTCTATATCATACACAGAGAGAGGGAGGTCTGCGTGATTCTTGAAATTGACAACACCTTGCACCGTTTCCGAGATGACCATGGCCTAAGGGACCCTTGCAAGCAAATAAAATATACAACATATATACAAATTTTCAATGAGGCGGGCATGCCACATGCTCGTGATGCTATGGCTAGTTAAACAAAATTGACAGATACATGTGCTGTCTATGTCACTACTGTGGTAGTGATGCTGGCGGTTGTTGACGACAACTGCTGACGCCCTCAGGGGCATTTTTCTTTGATGACAGGTGGAATGTTGTACCCATATGCATAAACTTGGTATGGCATCTAGCTGTGCAATGTACGCATATGTACTGGCTGGGACCTTCCCGTGTAAGCATTGTTGACAGAGAAGCTTATGGAGGCACGGGTCTTCGATGAATATGATAAAAGTGCAATGGTTGTAAGGTACGATACCATCGTGACATGAAATATTTTGCTGTAGTTGAATTTCAGGAGGATTGATGACATCTGTGGACAATGATGTATCCCACAGTGCCACCCGAGGATACCCCTTTTCATGGGGAGGGGTGATCCAAGGTATCGCTTCCTTTTTGGAAAAGAATTGTCAAGGTCGACAAAAAGGAAGTCTTAACCAAACCATGGGTCACCGACCTAAGGGGTCGGGGACTTAGATGTGATGGGTTTAACATAGGCATGTTGGTGAGAGGTGACTAAAAACGAATGATGGGGATTCAAAGGCCCATGGTTGGAGTATAATTTAGTAGCTTGGCAGCAGTCATAGGTATTTCTGAAGGGAAAATCCTTGGAGTCAGTAGGACTTCCAAGGCGGGTGTGAAACGGCTATGAATGTTGTGATAGTGCGTGTGTGGGGGTGAAATACTCCGACCAAGGGGAATGAGGGACTGCTTCCATGGGGGAAAAGATGACATATGAGGGTGAAGAGGCGAAGGGCATCGTTGGAGGTCTTTGTACACTTACCAACAATATAAAATAATGAGGTTTGGTTTGTACAAAATACAAATATGGGTATCCCAAAACATGAAAGGGTGCACTCACTGAAAGAGCGAGGACGATTTTTTCTGGGGGTGGGGGTCCCATTGGTTGGTCTAATGTATGGGGTTAATGAAGCGGATGAAGAAGTGTCACAGATGGGATTATGCTGATGGAGGTATGGTGGGCTAAATGCGCTGTGCGGAGGTGTGCTTTCAATCTGCTTGTACAACTTGATCATCTAGGAAGGGGGTTTCGGTTTATATGGTAAACTTGACCTTATGCATGATGAATGGATGGACACGAGGTGCTTCCTGAACTGAATAGGCATGGCCATGGCATCACTTTTGCTGTGATATATGGTCTACTTTGGGTGACAAGCGCCATGGAGGGGAGGCTCTACCGACCAATGCAGAAGTTTATCATGTGTAGGGTGAGGTGATGATAAATGCGGTCGGATATGAGGACCCTGTGGTTTATTTCTGATGGAGAAATGATGTCAGGATATGCAAAGTTTTCTGGGACTCTATCATGTTGGGGGTAGAATGATACCTACTTCAGAACCTTCAGTGGATGGTGTTGTAAATGGTTTGCGAGTTCTTCTTGCAAAAAAAACTACCTCAAGTGAAAGAATATTCTTTTCATCAAATATTATTGAAAGGCATGAGCTTAAAAAAGGAATATGGGAGGGTGCATACATGTCGACGTTGAAAAATTATTTTTTCAAGAGTGTGAATGTGTGGCATCGCCTCTGTTTGTTATGGAGTGCTGATCACATTGCTGCTTTCGGTTTGGTGATTAGATACTATAAGCTCTAGTTTCTCCTCGGGAGTTGTTACTTGGGTCCTAGTTTTGATTTCAGTTGGGGTTACCCCTAGACTAAGATCAGGGGGGCATTTCCGATTAATGCCCCCTATCCAGGATCTCCCTTTTTTTTGTTCATCGGCTTCTTTTTCCAACATTTGGAGGATTGTCATAATTATACTAGTTGTATGGTTGTTGATGAGCCTAGGAAGGGTTGCACTAGATTGACCAGTGCATTACGTTGTGCCATTGGTCCATATTGTGTGGGGAATGGGGGATATCGGTTCCCTTGTCCCTGGTTGGTATATGAGTGTCGGGGTGACTTTCATGATAGCTATGTTGTGATACGTTCTAAGTAGAATCATATGAGTATCCAGGGTATTGATTATTGCTGCCTAGGTGTCCTTGGGCCAAAGATCCAATCGGAGTGTCTATAGAATCGACGTGCATGGTGCTACTGCTACCTAGGTGATATTGGGAAAAATACCCGATCAAGCCATCTGCAGAATCGATGCGCATGGTACTACTGCTACCTAGGTGATCTTGGGTCAAAGGCCAGATCAAGCCGTCTGCAGAATCTACCTACCTGGTAACTTCCTAAGTACCATGGGTGTTATTTTTGCCTAGGATATCTTGGGTCAAAGACCCGATCAAGCCATCTACAAAATTGATGCGCATGGTCACTCCCTGAATACAGGTTACTGCTACCTAGGTGACTTTGGGTCAAAGACCCGATCAAACCATCTGCAGTAATCAATGTGTGTGATAACTCAAGAGAATGAGGCAACCAGGTTCCCTTTTCCCTGGTTGGTGTATGGTGGCTTGGGGGGAGGAGGGACAAATGGCTGTCATTCTGGTGACTGTCGTTCCTCCTGCATGTACAAGACGACACGAGGTTCATATTCGATAGACTGGATGGGGGGATCCTCCTGATAGGATCGCTCGATCACATGTAAGGCGTCCCTATATCCTGGTATCTCTGGAAAATGGTGCCCATAAGTGTCGCAGAGAGAGCATGCGTGATTGGTATGCAGCGGTTTGCCTTTACCTTTTTAGGTAGGTTACTTTTTACGGGAACGCAACGTCGAGACATCTTCTTCGGAGCCAAGGAGTGGTATTAACTCATCCAGCTCTGGAGATATGTGGGTAGGATGGCCTATAACATCGCATATGGCGCAGACTAGTGATTCCCTTTGAATGGTGGGTGTCACCATCTTATTTCCTCTGTTTTCAGTTTTCTTGGCCGTAATAACCAGTTTCGCAATGGGAAATTCTTTTGCGGGGGCGGTCTCGACCGTTTCTTGGGTTGGTTGGGGCTCCTCGGGACTGAGGGGCTTTAACCCTATGACAATAAAATTGGTGGCTCTTATTCTGGAAGGGGGAATGAGGTACCAAAATGGGAACGATAATGATATGTTGGGTAACACCAGTGTTGCCAAAACCTGCTGGGAGACGAAGCCAGCTAGAGGGTAGAGGAAAGGGGTTTGGGAGGCGGCGTAGGCTAGAGAGGTTGTCGTGGCCGATGCCTCAGTGTCGTTACTACTTGAGTCCGTGTCCTGACTGACCTCGATGCTTGATGTGGGCATCATGCACACCGGGGCCCCTGTGGCATCGGGTAATGCCTCAGGGATAATGGGAGGATCTACTAGGAATGACCCTAGGACGAACGAGGGTTTGAATTGGCTAGGGCCATATTCTTGGTATCGTGAAAGAAAATCTACGACTGTATCTACATAGGGTAGAATTACATTCGTTTTGGTTAGGGGACACTTCTCGCTGTGTGTCAGCTGGTCTACAATAATGATGCGATCCTCGTGGGGGAACATCGTAATGCGGAAGATGGAGGAGGCTATGGTAGACATGGCGTACATATAACTCTGCCCAAGGATTATATTGTAATCCAAGTGAGAATCCAAGACTTCAATGTCTATGTGGACTGTCTTGCTAGGTAAACAGACCAAGACATTTTGGTAGAGGCCGACAGGGGTCGAGGGATGATCGTCGTAGGCTCGAAGCGTTATGACCTAGGGTTTTAGTTCGGGAGAACCCAACTTCTGCGATTTTTTTTTTGAAATGATGCATGTCGATGCACCCTCATCTATGACACATCGATGAATAGTGATATTCTGTATCGATACTAGTATCTGGAATGTGACCATGGAAGGAAGCCTAGGGGTGGATTTGTCTAAGTCAAAATCCATCATGCGCGTATCAGCAGGGTCGATAGTTCCTAATGTGAAAAGAAGGGATTTCCGTTGTTTTGGGCACGACTGTAGTACCTCCAATGCAGACATAGCAGTGGGTGATTGAGATAAATTGTCCATGATGCTATAATTATGGGTTTCTTTGGAGTAGTTACCTGCTTGCATATGAGGTCCCTTTTCCATCTTTGGTAATGGTTCTATAGGCATATTTGAAATGGTTAAAGGTGCAGTTAGCGCACTAGTACTAGCCCCTAATGTAGTGGAGTCTAGTGGGGTGTCATAACTGCGATTACATGTTTGGAAAAACATTTATCTCCCGTCATGTAGATTTCATGGCTGTTTTTCCAAGAATTGTCTGGGTTCTGTTGCTAAGTGCTGACCGTCCCTTGGTGGGGGAAAGGTTCTTGCATAACAGCGGGTTGCTGGGAAGATCCTCCTTGTCCTCGGTTACTCTGAAGCTTTTTTAACTCAGGGAGATTGGGATAGTGGTGAGTATAGTGCCCGTAATCATCACATATAGAACAAGAATGGTTTATCAGCAGAGGTGGCCTTTTTCCATGCCGTTGGGCATTGCTCGACTCATGGTTTCGATTCCAGTTGGAGTTACCTCCAGTTTAGGATCACGGTGGGCGCTGCCCCCTATCCAGGGTTCCCTTTGGGATTTTTTTTGATTTTTTCTTAACCACGTTAGGAGGGTAGTTCTGCTAGCTATACTAGTGTGGTTGATTCTGGGACGGCTGCACAAATTTCACGTGAGCATTGGTTTGCGTAGGTGTGTCATGTGCTTGGGACTAAGCATAACATTGTCCCTTATTTGCACCTATCTGTTGGGGGGGGAGCTCTTCCATCTGTATTTCTTCCTGCGTACTAGGTCCCCTTAGTTGGAGGATAGGGTTCTCCCTGGTGATATGCTTGCGCCCTACTAGTCAAGTCTTTCTGAGGCATGTGATGACTTTGAAATCTGGGTTGAGACATTTTCTGGGTAGAATTCTGTGCATAACCAGGATTGGAACTACTGCTACTTAGGTAACCTTGGGTCATTGACCCAATTAGTCCATCTGCAGAGTTCGACGTGCCTTGCAATTCTTGATAAGTTTGCAGGCACGGGGCGTTAGGCAGGATATTGTAAATGGATCTTGACTGCGTATAAATTAGTTCAAGCTTATGGGCTTTACTAATTGCATCCTCTTCGAATGTGGGGTATTGATGCGCCACATCCTTTGAAATCTTTGCCGTCAAATTTTTCAAGGATAAATCTAAGAGGACTCAATCGTCGAGTTTAGCTTTACATAAACTGTGACACCGCCTCCACTCATGAATATGATCAAAGATATGGATGGCGGGGTTTGTCTAAAATGAGTCATTAACTCCATTCCTAAATCATGGTGAATGGGTATCTGAAAATAAGTGAGGAATGTGGTAGCGAGGGCGCTAAAGGTTCCATGTGAAGCAGGAGGTTGCTCCACGTACTATCTCACGGCTACTCTCATAAGAGTGTGTTGAAACAGTCTCAATCGAATAGTGTCGTCGATGATACTATTCGATGAGCACCACAGGTGAAAGGTCATTATATGATTACCTAGGTCTTCTGCTTGCTTGAATTTTAACTTTGGTATATATGAAGGGATCTTCGTGGGCATGGGAGGCCATGAAGGATCGTGTGCGATGGGGTCATTTGTGAGCTTGGTTAAATCAGGTAGATTCAATGCAACTAAGAAGTGTGACTGGTAGGTTGACGCCATGGCAACGTGTGAAGACACAAAGTTCTAGTTAGAACGAGGGTTAGTCTGTGACGTACCCTGATGTGTGTTCAGTTGGCTTCCCGAATGGGACACGCTCCTCTGCCCCCTAGGGGTCGAGGGGGGAGTGGTGTGCGGTGTGGTGTTGGGAGACCGACTAGGGTTCCCAACTATGGTTTCTCCAATGAAGGATGAACCAACGATGGTGGCAGCGTTCCGTCTTTTACGCCTAAATGGAAAAATACTTGGAACCCCTCCCTGTAATGGGGGGAAGTCCAAAAGACGCCTAGATCGACGAGGTTCCATTGGGACCGCTTGGGTGTCGACCAGGTTAGGTTTTTGGGAAAATTTGAGGGGATAGAGTCTAGGTCAAAGAAAAATTATGGCCACATACATAAAACAAAGCGAAAATAAAATGATTTTCCCTTTAACTTAATCTATGTAATTAATCAAGAAAAAAGATGGTTTTTGTTTGTTCTGCGCATGATACTCAAAATCCTAGAAGATCTATGCGTCCTCACACACTAAATAATAACTATGCCTTGAGAATATTTCTTGCGAGTGTTGGCACAACGTCTCGTAAGAGCTGGCGACGCCCCCAGTCAGTCGAAGAGAATCCACCAAGGTAAGGGTAGAGAGTCTGGCGCTTTCCTGCACCGTCACCTATAGGGTAAAGGATACCCTAGTTTTTGGCCACTAAGAACCACCATTCCACGTGAGAATTCGAGTCTTGGGCTTCTTGGTAGTCAGCTAACAGTACCGAGTATCAGCTGGGTCAGGTAGCCCCAATTGATACCGCACGTATTGTGCCTAAGCCTAACCCCCTCTGAATCGGGTCTCTGCCACGCTCGGGTTTTATTTTCCGTGGGCTGATAGGTGGGTTTTGAAGCTCCCTAAGTACATAACTTATATGTTTCAATATGAAGTGTGATCAAAGCAGCTTATTGGATGCCTACCCCCTTGATCCTAACTTAATCTATAAATTCTTTTGAGGCCCCTGTGGGGAGAATTTAGTGAGTTTGTTTAAGTTAGTTTTAGGTGGCTTTCTTTGCTTAGTGGGTGAGTGTGTGTGAGCACAAGGTGAAAAAGCTCATAGTTTGAACATTTGGATATCGGTGATCCTTTACAAAAAACCCCTAGTTAAACTACATTATCTTGTTCCTGGCTCAAAATTGAAACATGTGTGGATAACAGGCCGCTTTCAAATCTTCCTAGTTAATCTATGTGACTAAATAAATGGAGATGGCTAATTGCAAAAATAGAGCGTTCATATGCTTGACTAGGGTCACCGAAGGGTGCAAAGGCAACATAGATTACTTTCTCTAATCGGAGATTCAAACCTAGTCCCACAATTTCCTAAATGCAAAAATTGAATTAAGCTAAACAATTTCTACACTAGGTTATGCATGTGTGGTCTTGGGCCACTTACTTGGACTAGTTAATCTAAGTGTGAATACCAAATTTTTGCAAAACATAAATTTTTCAGAATGAAATGGTTAATTTACCCTCTACTTAAACTATGTGAAGATTTTTTGCAAAAAATCAACTTAAAGAGAAACTAACTCTATGCCTACAGAAAGCAACAAAAGGTGAGTTCTCAGAAGCTGTGGGGTATCAACACATGTGCTGGAAGATAAACTAGGGGTTTCCCAACACACTAAAAGCAGAAAAATGTAGAATATAGGGAAAAAAATCTCATTATGCCATTTGGGCGCAAAAAGCCTTGACAGGTGCACCTTCCTACGTGCAAGTCAGAGCTGAACGCGCACCCTGTGCGTCTGTGAGGAAATATTGCGCGCAAAAATTCTGCAAGTAAAAAAGATTAGGAGTTGCCTTCTTCAGTCTGTCACTCCAGTGAATCTAGGGACTGTAATATGGGTCAAAGGACTTTCAACTCCACTCCAGCATAGACAAAGGGTCTCCTGCGAAATATGGCACAACCACATAAACTTGGAACACGTCAGTGGAGTCGCGAATCCTGTTGTGGTGGATTAGTCGCATGGGTGTATGAAATCGCACCAGCTTAAAGAGTGTGGTCTACTCTTTAAACTATTGGTAACATGTAGAAAGTGGTGGAGCTCAAAAGCACACAATTCAGTGAAAAAAGTATGCGAATGTATTCTCTAAGTAAACTAAAACTAAAACACAAATATACAGAAGCTATCAAAGAGAGTCAAAATGATAATAATACCAACGATGGCTCAAAGGCCTCTTCTTATTAAACGTTTGAAATGAGAAATTTTACCCACTTGCCAAAGGGCACCTAGGCAATGGCTCTAGGTCCCGATGCAAGGATGTTGCCTTCCAAGCTCTGCCTTTGATGCAGTCTCCCTCTCTCTCTGCCGTGGTGGACTAGGATTGGTGGGTGGCCAACGATCAAGTCCTCTTCAGCTCCAGCTTCGGGTCACACACTGCTAGCGTTTCTTGGGAAACTTTGGCTAGCATAAAAATGTGATCACCCTTTCTTCATCTCTTGGTGGATTTATATAGTGGAGTTTCAAATCCTCCTTCCCTCCCTTGGTACATGATGAATGGTGACCCAAGGGAGAGGTATGATTCCATTGTGTGATCAAATATTCCTTTGTGTGCTCACATAGTGTCTAAGGAGGCGCTGGTGGCTATCTGTAGGCAACTTCATATAAGGAGTAACTGTCCTTTTCTTTGTGTGGTCCCGGAAAGCGATATTTTTCCATTTCTAGGAATGCGCGCTTATCGGGAAAAAAGGCATGCAGAAGGCGCTCTTCTCGAAGGATTAAGCACAAATTTCAACATTTAAGACTAGTTCAAATATGATTTTCTCAGAACCTTAGAGATTTTAAATACTTCTTGATTCCATAATGTGTTCTTGCCCTATAAATCCTTAGGCTTGACATTAATTAATGTCATCTTCTGCTGTACGATTTTCCAATGTTAACACCTACTTTCACAAATGGCGATGAAACAAAAACCCTGTTTCTGTTAATTTCTCGCTTTGGTATTCCCAAAGAGATTGTCACCGAACATAGCAGTCATTTTCAGAACACCATGATGGTTATATTGGCTCTTAAATTGGGTTTCTATAATATTCCCAAATGGGAAAAGCAAAAATATAGTGCATAAACATGGAAATAGTAGTGTAGATCAATGCATAAATGTGAGAGACCAATATGGAGCTTATTTATTCATCATAAAAATAGAAAAAATGTACAAAATAATAGGGCACCAATCATTTAACATGAATCAATAAGCCTCCGATGAGTAAATCCCCTCACATTGAGGTGCTGCTACTATATCAAAATGTCAGAAGACTACTACAACGCAGTCATAGGAGCACTGCTACAACATATGAATACACAAAAAATTAAAGGGCTGATATATGCCTCTAATGATACATAAAATGAATATCTAGTCTCTATACAACCTCCAACAAGAAACCCAAGAGGGTTTTCAGAAATACACCAATATACAATAAATGAACCAAAGCCCTAGGGCTGAAGATTCGCTACAACAATACAGCTGGAAAGATGTGGCTGATCTGATATGACAAATAATGTAGCCTGCTCCAATATAATCTATATATGAAAGGTTGATCCTTTAACTATAAAACCTCCTCCCCAGATGGTGTACTGAAACCACCCGTGCAACTCCTCCCTAAAATAACGCAGTCTAAGACAGAAACTGCACTATAGGGGAAAATTATAGTGTGGCCTGATGCCAAATTCTGCAATAAGGCTCAAGGTCCTTCCTCACTAGCCTCCCAATGGAAGGAAACCTTACTCCACTGAAAAAAATATCAGAAATCACCCAAATGTGTTCTCCATTGCTGCAACCTGCAAAACAACACAACCCTTTGTATAAACTACACTGTAGCTGAAAGATGGAGCTTCGCCTGATGCCGGAATGTGAAAATGTAGTGCATAAAATTCTCATGAGCAGGCACTCGAAGTCCCCCGAGGATGAAGGTGGGATTATTGCTCGGGAACACCCTGTGCTAAACAGCACTGTAGTCTTAGCTAAACAACTGAAGAGAGCAAACAAGTCTTAACAGACCATATCAAAATAATGATCTACAACCTACTCATAATGGCTGCCATCCCCTTCCTTATGTAAGTCATGAGATTACTCACCCTTGGCCCCACTCATTAAAGCCATCTCTTCCATGCATGGAGTCTCCCTCCAAAACTGTGTTGTCCCACAATGAATGCTACTCCTCCATGACAACACTATTGATTTGGTCAAAGTTGACCCAGTCTACATGCTCCAACCCCTTTTCACACATAAGGGTGCTTTATCAAGCCACTAAAGTGATCTCCTTTCACATTAGCAGTGATTTTATTCCTACTAAGGAGATTTATGGGTCTCCATACCCTCTTATTCATCAAACTAAGCAATAAAAGAAGAAATTAATATTCCAACTAGCTCATGGCTAATTGGGAATATTACAGTCCTCCCCTCCCAAATGTTGCTTGTCCTTAAGAAACTGTAAAGGTGAGTGCTGCAACTCTTCTCCTCCTCCATTGGTGACACCTCCCAATCCATCTCTCCATAAAATGCTCCTTCTAAGTACTCATGAGATGTAAATGACTCATTTCATAAGGAAGCAAAAGATCCAATGTAGAAATCATGGTGTGCCCAATGTTCTTCCTGAAACATGTAGCATAAGAAACATGGAGAATCTCTCTCCCAAATGGCATGTGCAATCCTTCCATCCTCCCTCCAATCATTCCCATAAATAGAATAAAGACATCACCAATATATGGGATCAAAACCAAGGATACAAAATTTGTTATATGCAATAATGGAGGTGGATCATAGTCCCACATGTGGAATCAGTGCAATATATCTTCCGACTACCTCAGATCATGATATGGTAAGTGGTTTCTCGACCACTTACTTGCTACCATAGTCTTCTCCCATGCTTTGAGAAGGTGAGTTATGTTTGGTGCCTTTGGTGCACACCCGGAATGATATATCATCTCCCTATATCCTCCTAGGGAGTGGCCATGCTCAACACAGTTTATGGCCCGAAGTTGACCATGAAGTTTATAAGGAAGAATGCCCCCCCTTGGAAAAATGGCTTGCACATGTATGGTAAAGGAATGCAAATAATCATTAAGTAAATCATTATGCACCAAAACATGATCCTTACCATATACTTTTGTTACATAAATGGAGTGGCTCATAGATAGATCCCCTTTCATTCCCAAAGAGGAAAGAGGTGGTTGTGATAACTCCATCAAATATTTATGTATCCCCTCCATCCCCACATGATCCATGCATCTCCTCAAATGCTGATATATCTCCTCTTTAAAGCCTTCCCAAGTAAACCCCTCCATGATAGTATGGTATGATCTCATGGAATAAGTGTGCCTGAAGATAAAATATTCATGTGTTGCTTGTAGTAAGTTATCCTTGAGCTTGGATGCTCTAGATAAGAAGATCCTACTACGATAGTAGATGACCTCATCTCTAACTGAATATCCCTCCTCCAGTAGTTATTCATCAAGTATCACACAAGCAAAAAGATCCTTGGAATAATCCACCAATAACTGCGATTTCCAATATGGATCTATCCTCCAAAGTGACAATGCTGATGATCTATCATATAAAGAATCGGTCATGTGGTTGTCCTCCTCTTTGACATCTCCCATGCCAAAGTCACATACAGGGATGTTGCTATCCTCCCTCTGTTGCTCCTCCTGTAGCTGCTCATGCTCAAATAAAGGTTGATGCTTTTGGAGGTTATTCTTCCATGGGAAGATATCACCTATCCAAAAATTCTTGAGCTTGGCCAAATCATGCATGAGTGGCCACCATCCTATACCATGTGTGGAAGATTTCTCCCCAAGTGAGAACATCTTCTAAGCCTCCAAAGTCAAGGAATAGTCTCCTTGCACCATGATGGTGTCATCCTCCATTTCTGTAGCATCCTCTCTTAGAGCAGGATGTGAGGTGAGAGTTGGTCATGATGATGTTGGAAGAATGTATCCCTCCTCCTTGAGTCTACCCAAGACTCTCAGCACTGTACGATGACCTCCCAATGCTCCCAATCCCCTTGGATCTATTAGTGGTGCAACATAATGTGAGATATTTCTCACCAAATTCTGATTAGGTGGCCTCCTAGGTGGTTTGTCACAAAAAAATAATGTCTCATGGGCCAAAGTCATGTGAATAATAGATGGGACTACTAGGTGCTTGCTTCCACTGTGAAAATCCAACTCTGTTTTCTGTGTGGAAGTTTTCTGATAATTGGGTACTACTCTCAATGATGCAAGAGTCCCTCCAATTAGAGAAAATGATCCCTTCCCACCTTCTGGTGGTGGTGGATCATCTCCTACTATTCCAACGCTGTTACCTCCTTATGGGTCTTCTTCTTCTTCCTCCTCATCATCTGAAAAGACCTCTATGTAGTGTGCCTTTCTTGCTGCACATCTATGTCTGGGTGCACGTGATTCTTGGCATGTGAAGCAAAGCTTCCGTCTACTCAAATCTCTCTAGACATCATCAGCAAGAGGTACTTTATTCTGGCTCTCCTTTGGAAGAGGAGCCTTCTCATATTTTCCCTTGGATGGAAAAGTGGGCTTTTTCTGAAATGTTGCCTTTGCTTTTGGCAAGGCATCTTGTAGATCTCTAGCCCTTTCAATGGCATCTTGAATGGTAATGGGTTTAGTAGAATTAACCAACCCATGAAGAGGTTTTTCTAGCCCATCAATAAACATATAGACCATCCTTGTTGTAGATAAATCAAGAACCATAACATAAAGTTTTAGAAATTCAGAAATATAAGTTTCTGGATTACCTGATTGTTTGAGATTTTCTAGCCCCATGAAAGGTGCCTCTGGGTCTCTTTGATTAAACCTCTCCACCAACCTCCTTGTGAAATCTGAATATGTAGTCACATTGGCATGAACCAATGTAGACAAGCCATGAAACCACCAATCATCGGCTTCACCCTTAAGGTGCAGCGCTGCTATCTTGATGGCCTCCATCTCTAGTACTTGGTTAAGCTAGAAGTAGATGTCTAGCTTCTCTACCCATGATTTGGTAGTGCATTTGGATGACCCATCAAAGTTGGGTAAGAAAAATTTTCCCATAGTCCGGTGTAGATCATGATTCTGTATGAATCCCCCACCTCTATTGTGATGCTGGGGTATCCTATTACCCTCGATCTAAAAAAAATATTGAAAACTCAAATGATCCTTGAATATATGAGATTGAGACTCATACTCCATGAAATAGTCTTCAAGAGTTTTTGTTCTTGAAACCCTCCATTTCCCACTGCTAAGAATGTAGGCATTGTAGAGCGTTGGAAAACTTGCTTCTTCACTGGTTGATCAATCCAGTGATGAGAAATGCCGGGGCCTTCACCATGTAGAAACCCTTTCGGGGATTCTTTATGAATATCCATCCTCATATCCTTTATTTCTCTTGAAATGTCTTGCATAGTTCGAAGAAGAAGCTTAGGGAACTCCTTGTCATCCTCTTCTCCTGATAAAGGGGTTTTACCCTTGTCTTATTTATCATCTGTATCGTAATACTTCCAGTTTCTTCTGAGATACCTCCTCTCTTTGTCTGTGAGAGGATTTCCTTCTTCTGATGAAATATTGGTTTAAGATGCACAGTCTGAGCCAAGATTATGCTCTGATACCACTGTAATATTCCCAAATGGGAAAAATAGAAATATAATGCATAAACATGGAAATAATAGTGTAGATCAATGCATAAATGTGAGAGACCAATATGGAGCTTCTTTATTCATCATAATAGAAGAAAACATGTACAAAATAATAGGGCATCAATCATTTAACATTGATCAATAAGCCTCCAATGAGTAAATCCCCTCATAATGAGGTGCTGCTACTATATCAAAATGTCGGAAGACTGCTACAACATAGTCATAGGAGTATTGCTACAACATATGAATACAAAAGAGATGAAAGGGCTGATATATGCCTCTAATGATACAAAAAATGAATATATAGGCTCTATACAACCTCCAACAAGAAACGTAAGAGGGTTTTCAAAAATACACCAATATACAGGAAATGAACCAAAGCCCTAGGGATGAAGATTCACTGCAACAATATAGCTAGAAAGATGTGTCTGATCTAATATGACAAAGAATGTAGCCTCCTCCAATAGAATCTCTACATGAAAGGCTGATCCTTTCATTAGAAAACCTTCTCCACATATGGTGTACTAAAACCATCCCTGCACCTGCTCCCTAAAATAACGTAGTCCCAGACAGAAACTGCGCTGTGGGGGAAAATGATAGCGTGGCCTAATGCCAAATGTTGCAATAAGGCTCAAGGGCATTCCTCACTAGCCTACCGATGGAAGGAAACCTTCCTCCACTGAAAAACAGATCATAAATCACCCAAATGTGTTCTCCACTACTACAACCTGCAACACAGCACAACCCTCTGTAGAAACTGCGTTGTAGCTGAAAGATGGAACTTGGCCTGATGCCAGAATGTGGAAATGTAGTGCATAAACTTCTCTTGAGCAGGCACTCGAATTCCACTGAGGATGAAGGTGGGATTCCTGCTCGGGAACACCCTCTGCTAAACAAAACTGCAGTCTTAACTAAATAGCTAAAGACAGAAAACAAGTCTTAGCAGACCATATCAAAATAATAATCCACAATCTACTCAAAATGGATGCATCCCCTTCCTTATATAAGTGGTGAGCTTCCTCACCCTTGGACCCACTCATTGAAGCCACTACTTCCATGCATGGAGTCTCCCTCCAAAAATGCGCTGTCCAACAATGAATGCCACTCCTCCATGACAATGATGTTGATTTGGTCAAATTTGACCCAGTCTACATGCTCCAACCCCTTTTCACACATAAGAGTGCTTTATCAAGCCAATAAAGTGATCTTATTTCACATTACCATTGATTTTATTCCTACTAAGGAGATTTATGGGTCTCCATACCCTCTTATTCATCAAACTAAGTGATAAAAGAAAAAATTAATATTCCAACTAGCTCATGGCTAATTGGGAATATTACAGTTTATGGTAGGAGCATTCATCTCCATATTATCTTGAGGCTAATGGGCAGGTTGAAGCCGTGAATAAATCCGTAAAGGTTATCCTTAAATGGACAATCAATAAAGTTAGGTCCAATTGGCATGTCATGTTGTATCCCGCACTTTGGGCATACCGGATGTGTGTTAAGACTGCAACCGGGTTCACTCCTTTCCAACTAGTTTATGGTTTGGAATCGATCTTTCCTGTTGAGTGTTATATTCCTTCCCTTAAGATGGATGTTGAGCATCTTCCTGAAACTTGAAGTCTCAAAGAATTCCTTTTTTATCTAAAACATCTCGATGAGCAGCACCGAGATGAAGGTACAATGAATGAGGCCCATAAGAAAAAAGTGAAGGTTCAGTATGATAAGGTTGTCAAACCCAGGGTTTTATCTGAAGGTGAACTTGTTTTGGTCTACACTCAGGAGAAGGATGGCTTGGGGGCAGGGAAATTCAAATCCATGTGGTATTTCCCTTTCATTATTAAAAAGGTCCTTAAGAAGGGAGCTTATGCCTTGGTTGATTTCAACTGAAATGAGCTGGAGGAGCCCAGAAATGGGCTCTATCTGAAGAAGTATTATGCCTAGGCAGTTGCCTAGCATTTTCTTTGGCTGTATATATTTTATATTTTGTGCATATCTATCTATCAATTTTTGGTATAACTTTGATGTTTTTGATCTTCTTTGGTAGGTGTTGATGGATGAGATGAGTCATTTTGGCTTTGTTGATGGCACTAGTCGACATACCCAGAATATTTCTTCCATAGCTTGGGTAATTTACTATCCATCCAGTCAGTTGCTAGTCTCAAGGGGTGTATGTATTGGTCCTGATTCGAATACTGTATCAGAATATACTGTTGTGTTTAATCTACTTTCAGAGGCAATGTATCTTGGTATTGATTCGTTAGAAGTGTACTTGGATTCACAACTGATGGTCTCACAATTAAACATCACCTATTGTGTTAGAGATCCATTTTTACATCGCTTATTTCTGAGAGTGTGTTTGTTGCAACGATCATTTCATTATGTTACATACATCCACATTCCACGTTCAAAAAATCCACTTGCAGATTCATTAGCTAATCAAGCAATTGATTGGCATATTAATCATGCAATGCATTAAATATAAAAAAAAATCAATCATCATTGTATATATGAGAAAATCACATCATAAAAATCATTGTGTGTATATATATTAGAATTTTTTTCAAAAATATACAAAAATCAGACAACCGTGTCCTGCAAAATTAGGGCTTATGCCCGATCATGTTCGTCATCAAAAAATATTATAGTCATCCAGTCATCATAAAAAATATATCCCTGTGGGCCCTGCGTTGGGTAGGTGTTATAGAAGAACACTATAGATATCACCACACGGCAGATCATCCACACCCAATTGCATGGTACACCGACCACATGTCTCTGTACAACCTCGGGAAGGTCCTCCACTACAACCATAGGGACATGGCGGGTCAAAACTTCCAGATTCCTTTGTATATCATGGACTACTCTCCCTGGGTCTTCTGTGGCATCCTCAACTTCTCTTCCATGGAACCTATTCCTCGGGAAGCCCTTGGGTTTGAATAGTCCAACATCTATAACACAATCCATAAATTTGTAAGTTAATTGTCCAAGAAAAAATATTTTATTCATTTTCATTGAAAAAAAAAAACATATAATAAAAAATAATTGTGCGATCTCACCAATCGCCCGCCATGCTACATCGGGTGCTAAGGGAAAATCAACATCTCCCCTGAAATCCATGCCAACATAGGGATAATCTTCTACCGCGATGAATTTTTCTCCCCACCATAAGAAGAGCTCATCATCCCAGGTAGTTTTGGGGACCTTGCCACCCCCCAACCTCTTCATCAAATTAGTCCATCTAGCTATCCATGTGTCTTGAGGGCTGTTAATAGTAGAGATAATCTTGGGGTGAAGCCTTGGAATCCTCTCAAATAAGAATGTGCATAAAATGGTCCCATAACCAAAGTGTTTTGTTTTATTCTTCTGGATGGAGGTTAACTATTTCTTCAAATTTTTCAACAAGGCTATGCACCAATCAAATAGAGTAGTCAGGCATTCCACTACTAAACTCATGTTTCCTCGTGAATCTTGGTGCAAGGAAGTCAATCCAGCTACTCTGACAATGGTGAAAAGAAGTATCTTCATGTGAAACCCTTGCACATCTTTAATTGGGATTTGTGTCCCAACCCTATGAGTACCCTCAACATAGTATACACGAATATAATCTTCGACATTTAGCCCTCCTGTGGGCTTGCCTTGTAAATTTACTGGTTCCCTTCTTCGAGAGAGTCCATTTATGAAATAAATGTCTTCAATTTCAATCCTTAATGGAATTTGATCAATCAGGAAACAATCCTCCTCTTTGAGAGTGTCCAGTTATGAAATAAATGTCTTTAATTTCAATCCTTACTTTCCATTGCACTTATGCATACTAGCCTCCATACTAAAATCTTGCCATAGGGTTGACCCCACCATGTTATGATTATTTAACCATTTTCACTCGTCGACTTATAAATCATGATATTATGGTAGAGCCATCCTTTACATGGGCTTCTTAGTTAGATCCTCGCTAGCATATGTCGCCCATGCTGCGAATTGTGTAGGCTCGGGAGTCCTCTTTAGTCCCACCATGACTTATGTGATGAAGCTTCATTCTTCTTCTTCTTCACTATATTTTCTACCTTTATACCCTAGAGGCTCCCATTTTGTTGTTGAGTTGTTTTGTTGCATTGCATATTGACCATTTGTATATCTTTGCCTTAAGTTGACTTCACTTGGACTCGTGTATAAGCCATCTTTTGACCTTCTCTTTCTGCAAATTTAGCCATGCAATCACTTAGCCTCCGTGACTCGACACCTTTGCGCATGGATGGAACATTCCTCTGAGTGTCACTTATCAATTTTTCCACCTTGCATTGAGCATAGGATTGTTCCTATCCTAGGAACTAGTGAATGTTTATCGACATTCGTTCTATCCATTGTACTATAGGCATAATTTTATTCTTTTTTCAGGCTTTCAATATGAAAAAGACAAAAAAATAAAATATCCCAAAAAAAGTGGGATCAGGACATTACTTCCACATTTGATGGTAGCTAAGAGTCAGTTGTGTCACCCTTGAACAAAGCACAAAAATCTAAGTCTTTTCTCCATTTTGGGATGAGTTTAGTTTGACTTAGGAGAAGCCATAACCTTGTTATCAAGTCATTACTCCCCTGGTTAGTTATCTCTTCCAATCATATCGAGGGTTTGTTCTTGCCTCCTTCATGAAAAACTTATACAAAGTTATCATATGCTCCCATTGTCAAAATGAGTCGTGCTTTTTTTCAAGGGAAATAAAGCTGAATCAGCCTTTCTACGGTGTCTCTTGGATTATTTTTCAGCCAGCCATCACTGGTCTATCAGAGTCTTGTTCTATCACATCAGCTATTTGGTCCTTTGCTTGTGCCGGTTTGAGAAGGTATCCGTTGACTTCTTGCCGGCAAGTTTGTATCTTATCGACTTCAACAAATTGCTCTGAGAGTAAATATAGAGCCACACCCTGGCCCTATTTACATCATTGATTGGTAACCTTGTGCTCAACATTTGATGAACACCATGGGTCTTTGACTGATTGGTTTCCCTTATATTCAACTTCAGCTTTAATTATAACACCTGGGATTCGTGCAATGCCTTGGTTTCCATTTGACCCTATCGGTGGATTCCTCATCTCTTTGTTAGCTTTCATTATTCATTGGTTCAGAGAGTTTCTGCCATGCGCTAGCTACATTTTGTGCATCTCGGAAACATGCTTCAGGTTGATTACTTCACTTTTCTTTGTTTGATTACTTCCAAATTTTGGCCTGCGAGTTGTTAGTGTTAGTATTTGCCCCCTACCATTAGTGATCAAAAATATTCTTTTCATATCATATTAGGGTCTCATTCAATTTTTTTATTATCATTCCACTAAGTTTGCATTCAAAAATTTAGTCATTGATGGTAGCCCTAGCCCAAAAAACATCACTCTTCTTTAAATTTGATTACTTGCTGGCATATTTTTATACCTTGCTGACTGTACATCATCCATAAAGTTAATGTCATCATGCCATCACATCAGTCATGAGGTCTAAGTCATCATGTCATCATATTAGTTATGTCATCATGAAATTAGGTCAGTCAAGGTTTCATTAGGTCATTAGGGTTTCCAAGGTCCAAATAAAACACTATTTCCATTGCATAATGTCAACAAATAAGGGAGTGATCAAATAACATCTATTCACCATATGAAGATGATTTGAAAAGATAAATTCTTGTCTCAACTTGTAATTTTGGTTTTAAGATGTAATTTTTAATTTTCATTATGTAATTTTATGTCATTCAAAATGTAATAAGTTCATGATTTCCCAAGCCGCTAACTCAGAGTTCCAAAATGCTAAAGCATCAAAAATGTCAAATTCAAAGAATTCTCAAAGTCACTAAGTGATCAATTTGTCAAAGAAAAAGTCAAGTGAAAAGGGTATAGTTTCAAAATGTGAAGTGAATATAAAGAGGAAAAAGTGGGTCCCAAAGCCCAAAACATCAAATTCATGAAGTATAAAGACCACCAAGACATCAAAAAGAAGCTCATTTTCCATTTCAAATATCAAGCTTGCAATACCTCAGCACGAAAAAATTAATTTGTAGGGTCAAAAATGAAATTTATGGGTGGCACTGCGTTTTTTAGGGAGGCACTGCAATTTTGGAGGCAAAGTTGTACTTTTGGTAGTTGGCACTACACTTTATGTTGAGTGGTGCTATGCTTCTGAGGGAGGCACTACGATTTTTGCTGATGTATATAAGGTGTAACCTTCACCTTATATACATCTATCATTGATGCTTCCATAGGGATTCCAAACATGGGTGAAAGATGGTTTAAATCCAAAGACTTGGATGATCAATATTATGAACCATTCATCTAACCAAGGTATATAAATGAGAGGAAGAAGGTCTTCCCTTTCAGCTACCTTCTTGATAGGTATGCCCCCATGATGAAAATCATCATGAAGTACTTCTCTTGTGAATGAAGGTTCTCTAGGTTCTACACATACCATATTAGACTGCTTATGCACTTCACAAGAGTAAGATTGCTCAATATCCCATACTACCTATTCAGGAGCATAGACAAAATGGCAGACATTGTACAAAGGAGAGACTATGACCAATAGATAAATAACCTTTTTTACCATTCTCTCATTAAAATTATTGTCCTCCATCAACTTAACCAGTTGCATATCTCATGGGACACCTTCATAGCCAATGACATCTTCGTAGATCCACAAGCTCAACATGTTGAATATATGCCTTCTTCATCTCATCCCATTGATCAACATGCTTAATATTTTCCTCTTCCATCTCATCCTACTATATCTATTCCTTCATCTAAGCCCAAAACACCTACTCCTTCATCAAATCAACCTACTACACACATTTCACCACCATCATCACCATTTCAGGATCAGGTTGAGTCACCTAACATAGTTATGATCAGCAAGCCTAAAAGGGCTGAATTGGGCACATTGGATAGAACATATTAGAGAGGGTACAAGCATGTATTTTCTCCATGGAAAGTGGAAGGGAAATTTCCTTCTTCATCAGAAAAAAAAAGGTACAGAAGGGGAAACAAAAGATGGCAGAGGAAGATGTTGATGAGGAAATCAACCATGAGGAGGAAGACCTCCATGAGACAGAGACAGATTTTGACCTCGTTGACTTGGATGAGCAGCATGATTATGAAAATTCCTTGAATATCAAGGAGAAAGATGTCCAAATTAAATAACTACAAGATAACCTTGATAGATATGAGTTTGTGATTTCATACTATGAGCAAGAAAATCAACAACTTCAAACCAAGCAGGCAATTATGGAGATGCAGCTTCTCAAGGCAAAGAGAGAAGAAAACAAGGCAAGGGATTTTTCTTGATGAGGCTTATGAGAGGTATGGTGAAAAAAATGAAGACGAATAACAAGTGCCAAGAAGGATACCTAGGACTACAGGGCTGAAAAGAGCTATAGAGCTAGAGAGGCAAAAAGGGGTTGAACTTGCTAATGAGCCCACTTTAAATGAGCAGTTTACCATCATGGTAAGTGAGAACCATGAGCTTTGGTTTGAAAGGCTCAATGAAAATCTTGAGAAGCTCCTAGAGAAGAAAAAAAAGGACAATTATTTACAAAGGAAGATGGCCAAATACTACTGCAAGAGAAATCATATTGCAAGGTCAAAGCTCCAAAAGGCCAAATCAAGACTTGAAACCCTAAATAAGAAAAATGAAGGGGAAAAGATTGATATCCTTGTTGAGGTACCACTCATTGACCAACATACCTCATCACCCTCCCACAGAAGAAATTTTGAGGAAATTTGAGCAATTTTGGGAAATTTTGGAAATTTTTGCATTTTTGGGAGTTTTACATAGTCACACTGTCAAAAGCACAGCGCCTAGGGAATTGCGCCTTTTCTAGGGACCTCAAATGGAAAAAATGAAAGCACCATTGGATTTGAAAGGCCAAATAAAGTTAGGAAAACAACTTTACAAAACTTTTTTGGGTCAATAGAGAAGTCAAAAAGTCAAAAAACATTCAAAAAATCACATTTCTGCCCCATTTTGGAGGTTGGCGCTGCGCTTTTGACCAGTATTCAGAGAATAAATTTTTGGAAGTTCAAATATTAACCATTTTGGAAAATTAGAATATATTTGGAAACTATACATCACATGCTTTCCAATGGGCTATCCAGAGCTCAATTTGGACACCGGGAACCCCTTCAAAAATGGAACTGCAGTTGACGCTGCATTTTTTACCAATTTTCTGAGTTTCGTGATATTTGTAAATTTTCTTAGTTTTCTCAGTTTAAATTTGACAAATGAAGTTTTACCAATGTAATTTAAGTATGTAAATGTAATTTTTATATTTTTACACTTACCTAGGGTATATACATTAGGTGAAAACTCTTGATGAGATGTAATGAATTAGTTTCCAAAAAGTGAGGGATGAGTCAGTTTGACCTCCCTACACTTTAGGTATCAGTTCAATTTTTGGTGGAACAACTCCTTAGCGCATGGATTCGACCCCTGAGGTTGGGAGAAGTATTTTTTAGGTCTATATATTGTACTTTTTGACTCATTTCACAGGTTGGATGTTGTTGCATTTATTAGAGACTCTAGTGTAATCACTATTTGGTAGGAAATTAATGAAAGAGTTGCAACTATTTCTTTCAGATGCCTGTGGTATGGAAATTTAGCATAGTTTCTTCTTATGTCACATATATATGAATGTTTTTTTCTTCATGATCCATTTCATCTCTATTACATGCTTCTTTTCAAGTTGTTAAGCATAATACATCTCTCATAGTTTGTCCCATTTTATTCAGTTTAGAAAGAATACATGCTTTTCCTTGCTCTTTCTAGCTCCTCATCAGTCTGATCCATCTCACCCTAAAAACCTAAAGTGTTGGCCTTCCTACCTAACTTTCCCCATTGAATAGACTGAAATCCTAACCTTATTTACCTTGACCTAGCCTCTTTGACCTAATTCACCCATCTAGCAAAACAATTCAAACAAACAAACCCATATACTCATACCTAGCCTAAAACCATAATTCATCCAACCCTCTTGGCTGTGACTTTGTGGAGAGAGCCCTCTCTGGTTTGGTAGGGATAGCTACCAAGCTAAAATATTGGTATGTGGTTACCTCTATTTGGACTCTTTCTCAACCTTAAAGATCTGGTGGAGTGATAACATATTGGCGCCATTGCCAAGGAACGGAAGATTTATTTTCCCTGGATGTACAACAATAATCATTGGAATTTTATCCTTTGTATGATAAGATTAAGTTTCAGAAAGGATGACTTGAGAATTGCAGTGCAAATATTGTAGAGTTGGCTTCGAGAAGATACACCAGAGAATCCTGATCCAGTTGATCCAATCGAAGATCCATAGAAGCTTGTATAGAAGCATATATATCAAGCTACAGATATTTAGTCAGTGCCAAACCCATTGGTAAGATATACTTCACTGCCTACCATAGAACTATCTCTCAAAGATATACAATTTGATCTAAAATTTGAATTGTCATTGTTTAGATCTAAGTCTGAAATCTCTTTAGCCGACATAGTATTTGATCCTTGAAGACTCTCTGAGGTCAAGTCATTATCTGAGTTAGATATTAGCTCTTCGAAAACTGAAGAAAATTTTCTCTTTGAAGAGACTAAACTTGAAATAGACCTTGACATCAAAGTCCAGACCCAATTCTACCAACAAGAGTCAATACCTGTCTCAACTCAACCTCTATCAATTGTTGCTTTTTCATCTACACCCTCGACCTTATCATTTATACCTACTACTTCAATACCTACAACTGTTGTTCCACAACCTATTCAGCCAACTCATCCCGTTTTCAATCCAACACTTGACTCAGTAGGAATCATGGCCAGATTTTCCCTTCTTATCTTAGCTGCTCAACTGAATTATTTACCTTAGGTTTATGGCCAGAAACTCCCCCTGTTTGATGAAAATTCTCCCATAATTGCAAAAAAACACATTGTCAAAGTCACTAACTTCATAGAATTGGAAGAGGTAGATGTCAGCAATACAAAAATGAGAATTATAGCTTAGATTTTCTTTGGAGATGTCAAAATTTGGTTTAGATCCTTGAATGATAATTCCATTGCCACTCCAGACTAGTTGGTTGGTGCATTTATAGCCTGATGGGAGGTGAAGAAAAAACAATTACAGTTGCTTTCTGAGTATGAGAACATAAATAGAAATCCTGATGAATCAGTCCAAGATTTCAATACTCGTTTCAGTAGAACTTATAATGAAATTCCCGTTGAGATCAAGCTTCCTCTAGGATTAGCTCTCATATGTTATCCAAATGAATTTGATATAGACATGGCTTACCAACTAAGGGAAAGAAAACCAGCTACATTGGATGATATGCAAAAGAATGCAATCAGCGTTGAAGAAAATATGCTGATGAAAAGAGCCAGAACTAGAGGTGAGAGAAATTTCACTATTAAAGATGAACCATCCACCTCATCTTCTGATGCCAAAATGGACACTTTGATAAGGACTATTGAAAGAATGGTTGACAGGATTCCCATTAGTGAAAGATAGCCCAAGGTCATAAATCCTAACTTCAGAGGCTAACAAAAACCTTAGTTAAGAATTAAGCAGAGAGAACAATGAGTTCCTAAGCAACCAACATAGCAACAACAAGTTAGGACACCCTTGTAGCCTAATTATGCTCAAGGAATAGAAGAAGAAGATGAAGACACAATTTTTGAGGAAAATATCCTTTTCAAGGCTGATGGTCTGCCCATGTTTTTTACGGAAGATGAAGAGTATTTTGAAAAGAAAAATGAGCCTAACGATGAAGATTTTATCCTTACCAATGATCATGAGTTGGAGACAAAATCAAATGATTATCAACAGGGTTACTTGAATGCACTCAGTTCACAACAGAGTTCGTACTCATTGAAAAGACGAGATGTGCCGGTTAATCCCATTCAAAAAAGGGAATCTCAACAAAAATATACTCAAACAAAGCATAATCCTCCAGGTAATCAGAGTAAAGGAAAACAACCTGCAACCACGAATCAGAGTAAGGTAAATAAACCATCTACAAGTTCAACAAGTAAGGAAAAGGAAATTCAGAAGAAAGAAGTTCCATCAAAGGACCATGCTGACAAACGAGACATTGTCATTAAAGAGGTAGAAAAATCCACTCCTTTCAGCCTATAAACTGAAATTTCAAAATTAAAAGTGTCTATACCTTTAACTGAGCTTGTTAAGAATAACCAGTATAAGTCCCATGTAGCCAAAATGCTTAAAGTAGATCCTTTTTCCAACATGGTAAATGTTGAAGATGATTAGCCCAAACTTATTTTTGGTCCTGCTATTTATGGTCAGTTAGAAGATAGTGAGGTTCCCCAATTCTATTTGAGTCTAAGAATCCATCAATTCATTTGACACAATTCCAAGTTAGACTCAGGAGCCTCCCATAATCTAATGCCAAAATGCATTATGGAGAAGTTGGGCCTTGATATCACTCGTCCTTACCATGACTTATACCCCTTCAATTTAGGTAGAGTCCATGTATTGGCCTCATTAAGGATTTGGTAGTCTCCCTAGAGAACATTTTGGCAAACAATGTTCTAATGGATGTGGTGGTAGCTGACATATTGTCATGGTTTGGCATGTTGCTGTCAAGATATTGGGGGGAAAATTGAGAGGCACATTGCAATTAGGATTTTCTTATGAAACCATCCCATTTTTCGGACAATTGAGAAATATGTACCGAGAAACAAAGATGAAATATATGATCACAAGAAAATAAAAGCCTAACAATCATCTAATAAATGTTGTACATATAGATTTAGATTCATTTATTTTGTTTAATGATAGCAACTCAAATGATGTAGATAGCCAACTTTTATAAGTAGAAGATGTTCCAGAGATTCATAATTGCATCAGAAAAGTTATAGAAAAGGAAAAAGAGAATATGTTGAGTTCATCAGAAAAACCATCAAATGAGGCAGAGAAAAAATCAGAACAACCATTAGATAAAGCAAAAGAAAGTCTGGAACAACATGAAGAAACAATTCATAAAGTTGAGCCAAAACAAAAGTCAAAGTTTCAGCTCTTGGAGGATGATGATGCCTTGGGGAAAGACAGGGCAAGCTTTGGAATTTGGATCCATAGCCCTTTTCATCAGCCTTGTAAAGTTCCTACAAATGTTAGATTATGATCATACAAGTTAGCTTTTGATTGCACTAACAATGAGGCAGATTATGAAGCACTGATTACTGGCCTAAAGATATTAAATAAATTGGGTGTAAAAATAATTTCAGTACGTGGTGATTCAAAACTTGTGATCAAGCAAGTTAAAGGTGAATATCAAGCTAACCATCTGTTAAGTCCCTATATTAATAGTGTAGTCCCTTATTATGTTAGTGTAGCCCCCCTTATTGTTATTGTTGTATCCCTGTAACCCCCATATTGTTATTATTGTGCCCTTACATTATTATTGTTAGGTTGGCTAGGATTACATTGTGGCCCCACTAGGATTATATTGTGGCTCCATGGACTCCTATATATAGAAGAGGTTTTGGTCATTTGTATCATGGAAGAATTTTTCATTCATGTAATGTATTAGAGGTTGCCCCTTCGAAGTGGCTTATTTCTAAGGCGTTGATATATCTTTTCTTCTCTTTTTGGAGCTATTTTCACAACATTTGGTATCAAAGCTTTGGATTCTAGGGTTTCGCTGCTCCAAACATGTCATTAGGGAATTTGCAATATAGAAATTTTTATACGAAGGTTCAGAAGCTGAAAGTTTTAGGGCATGAAGCCGAAATCCTGAGGAACCTTGTCGCAAAAATTCAGAGCTTGGTTCGCCATATTTTCAGAGATATGATCTCTGGAAGTTAGGTCCTTTTGCAAGCTCCTGAATTTAACATAAACATGTCATCGCAGAATTTTCACTATAACTTGTTTTATACAAAGGTTCAGAAGATGAAATGTTTAGAGTGCGAAGCTGAAATCCTGAGGAACATCTTCAAAAAATTTCAGAGCTTGGTTCGCAATATTTTCGGAGATATGATATGTGGAAGTTAGGTCTTTTTCAGGCTCCCAAATTTCATCTCAAAGAGGTGATCGTAGAAAATATTCATAACCCTTTCTATGAGCATTGGATTGGAATTCTATAAAAAGTGAATCGAAGTACACGGAATTTAGTTTACTTCCTATAAATTTTAGAGCCGAAGGAGGAAACTATGACACATGGCAAGTTGTACAAGTTCTCTCTACTGAACCAGTCCATAATTAGGTCATTGTGGGAGATTGGACATAACCTTGCCTTGAAGAGTCAAAATCAGGTTAGACCTGTGACATTCAAAAGAGGATTCATAGGGCTACCTCATGGCCTAATTTTAGATATTGAAGATCTGAAATCACAGAGATAATTCAGTTTCAATATTGAGCTCCTCAAAAGCAAGAGAAAGGTGTGTATTTGGTTTTTAAAATTGCATAACGTTTGTTTGAAAAAGCATTTTGAAGTGATTCCAAGGGCATATGTTAGAATTTTTATTAGTATTTGGTTCTATAATGCCTCAAAAAAATAATTTCATACCCATTAAGCCCTCAAAAAGCTATACTATGACGCATGAAGAGGAAGAATTGCAGTATGAGATATCAAAATTACGGTACCAAGTGCAACAAATTTCAATCTTACGAAGAGAAACTGAAGATGACATAAATGGTTTAAAAGCAGAAATGGAGGCTAAGTTGGATGGTTTGAAGGATCAAATAATAGCTAATATGGATGATAAATTAGTGGAAGATCACATTGAACATCAACAACAAGTTCTCCAACTCTTAAAGGATAACCTAACTTTGGTGCAAAATCTAATGAAACAACCAGAAGATCAACATCACATCGAAAGAAGTTCTAAAGCGATCACAGAAATAAGAACTTGATAAGTACGATCAATTTTAGAGTATCTCAGCAAGTGGAAGAACTTTCATGTAGAAGATTCCACATGGGAGGATGATAATTTTATACAAAATCATCAAGAAATAATCAAGCGTTGAGGACAACACTTATTTGAAGGAGAGGGGCATGTTAAGTCCCTATATTAATAGTGTTAGTCCCTTATTACATTAGTGTAGCCCCCTTATTGTTATTGTTGTACCCCTATAACTCCCATATTGTTATTATTGTGCCCTTACATTATTATTGTTAGGCCGGCTAGGATTACATTGTGGCCCCACTAGGATTATATTGTGGCTCCATGGACTCCTATATATAGAAGGAGGTTTTGGTCATTTGTATCATGGAAGAATTGTTCATTCATGTAATGTATTAGAGGTTTCCCCCTCGAAGTGGCTTATTTCTAAGGTGTTGATATATCTTTTGTTCTCTTTTTGGAGCTAGTTTCACAACATTTGGTATCAGAGCTTTGAATTCTAGGGTTTCGCTGCTCCAAACAGGTCATCAGGGAATTTGCACTATAAAATTTTTTCTACGAAGGTTCAGAAGATGAAAGTTTTAGGGCACGAAGCTGAAATCCTGAGGAACCTTTTTGCAAAAATTCAGAGCTTGGTTCGCCATATTTTCGGAGATATGATCTCTGGAAGTTAGGTCCTTTTGCAGGCTCCTGAATTTAACCTAAAAAGGTCATCGGGGAATTTTAACTATAACGTTTTTTATATGAAGGTTCAGAAGATGAAATGTTTAGAGCGCAAAGCCGAAATCCTGAGGAACATCTTCAAAAAATTTCAGAGCTTGGTTCGCAATATTTTCAGAGATATGATCTGTGGAAGTTAGGTCTTTTTCAGGCTCCTGAATTTCATCTCAAAGAGGTGATCGTAGAAAATATTCATAACTCTTTCTCTAAGAATTGGATTGGAATTCTATAAAAAGTGAATCAAAGTACACAAAATTTAGTTTACTGACTATAAATTTCAGAGCTGAAGGAGGAAACCGTGACACGTGGCAAGTCGTACAAGTTCTCTCTACTGAACCAATCCATAATTAGGTCATTGTGGGAGATTGGACATAACCTTGTCTTGAAGAGTCAAAATCAGGTTAGACCTATGGCATTTGAAAGAGGATTCATAGGGCTATCTCAGGGCCTAATTTCAGATATTGAAGATCTGAAATCATAGAGATAATTCAGTTTCAATATTGAGCTCCTCAAAAGTAATAAAAAGGTGTGTATTTGGTTTTTAAAATTGCATAACGTTTGTTTGAAAAAGCATTTTGAAGTGATTCCAAGGGCATATTTTAGAATTTTTATTAGTATTTAGTTCTATAATGCCTCAAAAAAATAGTTCCATACCCATTAATCCCTCAAAAAGCTATACTATGATGCATGAAGAGGAAGAATTGCAGTATAAGATATCAAAATTACGGTACCAAGTGTAACAAATTTCGATCTTACGAAGAGCAACCGAAGATGAAATAAATGGTTTAAAAGAATAAATGGAGGCTAATTTTGATGGTTTGAAGGATCAAATAATAGCTAATATGGATGATAAATTAGTGGAAGATCACATTAAGCATCAAAAACAAGTTCTCCAACTCTCAAAGGATAACCTAACTTTGATGCAAAATCTAATGAAACAACCGAAAGTTCAACATCACATCGAAAAAATTTCTAAAGCAGTCAAAGAAAAAAGAACTTGAAAAGTACGTTCAATTTCAGAGTATCTCAGCAAGTGGAAGAACTTTCATGTAGAAGATTCCACATGGGAGGATAAGAATTTTATACAAAAGCATCAAGAAATAATCAAGCGTTGAGGACAACAATTATTTGAAAGAGAGGGGCATGTTAAGTCCCTATATTAATAATATAGTCCCTTATTATGTTAGTGTAGCCCCCCTTATTGTTATTGTTGTACCCCTGTAACCCCCATATTGTTATTATTGTGCCCTTACATTATTATTTTTAGGTTGGATAGGATTACATTGTGGCCCCACTAGGATTATATTGTGGCACCATGGACTCCTATATATAGAAGGAGGTTTTGGTCATTTGTATCATGGAATAATTTTTCATTCATGTAATGTATTGGAGGTTTCCCCCTTAAAGAGGCTTATTTATAAGGTGTTGATATCTATTTTCTTCTCTTTTTGGAGCTGGTTTCACAACACCATCCACAAATGAGAGCATACAAGAATGTTGTACTAGATATTTTGAAAATATTTCCAAAATATGCACTTTCAGTTGCGCCAAGGAGTCAAAATATCATGGAAGATTCATTGGCTATAGCTGCAAGAAATTTCAAGATCCCCATATTTTCAAATAGGAAGTTTGAGATTCATGTGAAGCACTAGCCCACTGTTCCCAATAACTTGCGATACTGGCAAGTATTCTGGGATGATAAGCAGGTAAATAACTTTCTCCAAGGTGAGGGTGAATTCGAGAATTGTTCCATAGATGAAATTTGCAACAAAGATGACCAAGACATCGAAGAAACTTAGGTGGATGTACTACAACTGAAAGACAACAATATTCCAAAAGGTCTCATACCTTTGGAAGAATTGTTTGACCAGGATGATGTAGCAAGAAAGCCTACATTGGTACCTATGGAAAAAGGTGTGGAGGACGTGAACATCAAGACAACAAACAAACCAAATATGGTTAAACTTTCTTAGTCTTTATCTCCCGAGGTAAAGGTTGAATATGTTAATTTACTTTCTTAATTTTCTGATGTTTTCGCAGGTAAAAGCTGAATATGTTAATTTACTTTCTTAATTTTATGATGTTTTTGCATGGGAATATGGATATTTAAAGGTGTATGACAAGAACATCATTCAACACACTATTCCGATTAAGCCCGATAAAAAAACCCTTTCAGAAAAAGTTAATAAGGATCAACCCAAGATTGCTGCCATCAACTGAAAAAGAGGTGAACAGACTTTTCAAGTCCGGTATTATTGTTCCTATCAGATTTTATTATTGGTTCAAATATGGTCCTGGTAAGAAAGAAGGGTGGAGAAATCTGGCTCTGCATATATTTCAGGAACGTGAACAATGTATCTCTGAAGGACAACTATCCACTTCCCAAAATGGATCATATCCTTTAAAGAGTTGTTGGGTCTTCCCGGATGTCGTTGTTGGATAGCTATTCAGGATACAACCAAATTTTGGTGCAAGTGGATGATCAGGACAAAACATCATTTACTACACCTTGGGGCACGTTCAAATATGTAAAGATTCCATTCGGTCTAAAAATTGCAGGGGCCACGTTTCAGCGGGCCATGGAAATAGCATTCGCAAATGAAAAATATGTTTTCTTGGTTGTTTATTTAGATGAATTGACAATGTTTTCACATTCTGATGATGAACATTTGCACCATTTAAGAATTTTTTTTGAGAGATACAAGAATTTCAAAATATCTCTCAACCCAAAGAAAATCCTTTTTTCCATGGAGGATGGTAAACTTCTCGGTCACATCATCTCCAAGGATGGGATCCGAATTGACCCTTCTCATGTTCAAGCAATTCAAATGATTCATTTTCCACGTAGCAAAAAGGAAATACAAGCATTTAATAGTAATGTGAATTTCTTACGTATATTCATTCCTAATTTGGCTAAGCATCTTAGAGAGTTGACAAATATTTTGAAGAAAGATAATGACGTGAAGTGTTCTGAAGATGCCCGGAAGTATTTAAACTCAGTAAAGTTTGCCTTGACAATTGCCCATGTTTAATAAGTCTTGATTATTCTATTGATTTCATAATATTATCATTTTCTTCTGGGCACACCATGACAACGATATTGATGCAGAAAAAAGATAAAACTTGTTAGCCTCTCTAAAATAACAATAATAAATCCAAAATAATAAAATAATTAATTAAATATTCCTAAATCTTGGGTTGTTGGGTTGTTCCTCAAAATATGGAGTTTGTTTAGGAACTCCTATCTTGGTGGGTTTTTGGTGAGTAATTAAGTCAACCAAAAGAGACTAAGATAGCACGGACTATCTTCTCTCATCTATTTAAATTGTAAATTAAAATTATTTTAATAAGTGAGATTACATGAGGAAGCCATGAGACTTCTGCCTTTTCCACCAATGTTTTGTCTAAGTTTTGTGTCTATGTTTTCTGCAATATGTTTCTGAGTTGATTTAATTTGTATCATGTGGTATCGGAGCTGATGGTTTTGCTTTTTGGGATCCTTTGCATCGTGCCATGGTGGTGGCCTCAAGACCCCAAACTTGATGAAGAAATGTGTGTGGGTGAATGTGTGTGGATGTTGCAGCGTGGACCTGCGTACTCATGAAAGCGCTGAGGTGTTTAAATGAAACATCAATCCTGAACAATCGCTTCTGAAAACATCGGTTCTACACTTTCTTGTAAGTTGATTCAACTTCCAGCATTTCAAACAGCGTTTTAAATGATTAGAACCATCATCTTCTGAATTGATTCTGCATCGATTCTGGCATCTTCTTTAACTTTCAAGTCAGCATCTTCAGTAACTTCAACTCTTCCCCACTTGTCAACTGCCAGCCTCATTGAGACCTTGAACATATCAATTTTTGCATTGCGTAGAATTTCAGCTGAGCCAGCCTTCATCAAGTCCACTTGATCATTCCTGGCTGTAAAAACAATAACACCAGTTTCATCACCAACCAAGCACTCTGCAATACGCATTTTACGAACCTGAGAACCATCAGGCCGGCCCTTTTGTAAAACCATCTTCCCAATGACAACCTTTACAGTCAAAGTATGACCAGTAGTGCCTGGTCGCAGCTGGTCAATTTTGGTGAATACAGGTTTTCTCATCCCTAGCTTTGATTCTGCCATGGTATGCCGAAATTTGCTGTAAATCCGACATGGTTACGTATTCAATTTTGGGGCGATCTGCTTGTTTGACATCGTTTCTGCAAATAATTGAAACAACGTTTTTTAGCATTTTGAAAGTAGCGCATTGAAAACAGCATTTTTAAAATAGTTTTCGAGCGTTTACATTACATATAAATCGATTTTTGTAGCTCTGCCCAGGCCCTTGATATAGCGCTGTATAATTCTGGACCTTCCTCGATTTATAATGGACTTTCTCCAGCAATGAATCAAAATAAGAGTTCTTCCTTCTCATTGTAAGAGCAATATTTTTAGCGGAAACATCTTCAGATGTTGATACAGGCCTGGGAACAGCAACGGAAGCTGCAGAAAACAACAACAGCAATTTTGTCCTTATGTTTCTCTAGAAACCTTCGCACAGTTCTTATAGCAACATGTGCCGCTGGCTTCCGTGGATAGTTTTTGGCTTCAGTGTAAATACAACCCATAGCAATACTCTGTAGCCCATGCTCAATCAAAACCTCAAGGCAAGCTCGGTAGCAATGACTCAATACATTTTCTGCAGCAGTATGGTATTTTAAAGCGTATTTTGGACCAACTGTGTGTGATTGCTGTAGAAATCGATTTTCATTTAAAGCCATCAAGGTTGAATTGTGGAGCGTTAATAAAGCCATGCTGGAAAGTAATTTTTAATGAAGTTTGGAGCGTTGAATACCACTTGTGATATTTATCTGCGGCTATTAAAGTTGAAAAAGTTATAAAAAAAAATAAAAATCTGAGCATGCTGCTGCAAATGGAATGGAACCATTAAGGAAAACTACGTTCCATGGGTTGCCACTAGCACAAGATAACATTGAAGCTGGTAATTCCTCTCTGCGCCAAAAGAAATTATCTGCGTGAAATTCTTTTATGCTGCCGTACGTGACTTCTCAAAATAATTAAAAAAAGTGTGCTTTGACTTCTTTTTTAGGAGATACGTTGAATTTTAAAGTGGCTCCATTCCTTTTTTAATAGATTTCATAAAATTCTCTCAAGTAGGGGTATATAATTAAAAGATCATAGTCATGAGAGAGAATAAGTGGAGAGTGTGTTTTATTTTTTTTATTTTTTAATGAGTGAATGGGAGAGATAAAAAGTGACTTCACCATGTTCATTCCATTTGTTTAATGGAAATTATGTAAAAGCATCATTATAATGGTTCTTTAAATATTGATTGGGGAGAGATAAGGAATGGCAAACATATTTTTGTGAGGGGAGTCATAAGGGTGAAAATTGTCATTGATTTTGTAATAAGAGTGATACTTTTGTAATTTTTGGAGTAATAAGGGTGATGTTTCGAAATCTTTGAAGAGATAAGTGTGCTTCGGAGACATAAGGTGTGAGTGATCAGTGCACACGTTTTTTTGAAGACTTTTGTTTCCAAAATTTGCAAGCGTCATATTCTCATTGTTTGAGAAAGCTTCTGTGGCAATATTGTAAAAGATGAAAGACTGATGATCTCCATACTCAATAAAGATATCATTTTTTTTGGTGTTGATGTGTCCTAGATCCGCCCGAAATTGAATAAGGGGATCTTAGGTACACCAAGTGTGTTTGATGGCGCATGTTTTTTATGGCTTCATGTTGTTGCTTTTTTATTTGTTGTGACACGTCAATAATTTCATTTACTATCGCATACATAAAGCAAGCACAACACATATAACGAAATAGCTGCAAGATCAACACATGCATCTGCACAAATCGAAGATTGTCTACATCAACATTTTAAATCAACAAGCCAATTCACTTCATCAAGTTCATGCACCGACACACTCAAAAGTCTACATCAGCATTGTTATACATTCTTTTCAGAACTTGTAATCAAATTCACTATGTTATGTTAATCATTAAAAATTCATTGTTAATGAATTTTTAAGAAGACAAGTGAATTCATTATTTTAAACTGAATCATTGTAAGCTTTTTTGGGTGCATTGTCGACAGTGTTCGACACCCTTCCTTTACACAAAATCAATTGAGTGCATGAGTTTTTTCAAACAAGAAACAAGTTTACATCTCCAAGCGAGCGTGATTTCAAGCAATTTGCGTCAAGACAGTACAAAGATCAAACCATCAAGCCAGCCAGAGTGAAGTTTAATGTAGCAACCATCAATCAACCAAGTTAACATCGACATCAAGCGAGTGTGGTTATTCATTGAAGTGATCATAAAATCATCAAGTAAGTCAAGTGAAGCGTTCAAGCACACACAATCGTCATCAAGCGAGCGTGAATTCCAAAGTTTCAGCAAGACAATTCTACAACTCTAGCAAGTGCAATCAGCAACAAATCAAGCGAGCGTGCCATTCAAGCCCCATTCAAGCGAGCCTGACATTCAAGTGAAACAGTTCAAAGTACGACATCTACAACAAGAGAGCCTGATTTCAAGTGCGCAAGTTCAGATGGCGCAACATATTCAGTTGTTAAACATTATTCAAAGTTTGATCATCTCCAATGATGAAGACATGGTGCATGTCAGCAAAGGCACTCTTGCTGATCTTTCACGGCATCTACAACAAACACATGAAACTATTGAGTTTCTTCAACTTGAGTCACAACTTCAAAGGATTGAATTGCAAGAAAAGAATGATACTTTCAAGTCTTTGAACCATCCAGATGATAAGTCTTTGCACAATCCAGATGATAAGTCATTCATTCAGCCAGCTTCAAGTGTCGTAGCTGTTCCAGATCCAATTTCTTCCAAGCCCATCATCAGGCCCTGGGAAGAAATTTAGAATAACAAGAATCGACGAGGCTTAGGATATGTCCAAGATGACACCAACTTACATATTCTCGATTATTCCAAGCCCATTCAGTTCGTCAGTGCAGGATTTCTTGAATAGATCCCCTCAGCACATTCAGAGACAGTTGCAGCCAACCAGCAGTGCATGCAACCCAAAGTTACAGAAAAAGAGAATTCCACACAACCTGAAGTTGAGGTCACACCGAAATGTTCTCATTGTCAGAGAACCGGTCATATGGAAGATCAGTGTTTTGATCTCCATCCCTGTAGCCATTGTGGCAAGTGCAATCATTCCTCAGAAAAATGTCGCAATCCACACAAATCAGCAAGGTTGAAGATACAATATGAATGGATCGACCCTTGGGAATGGTCATCCACAGTTAAAAGATTGCTTCAGTTCTACAACCGCATACGATCACACATTGTGCAACCCACACTGAAAAGATGATGGTACTCTCATACAATTGAATGGGGGAGTACAACAGTGTAAAACTCCTACACCTGAAGGGGGGGAGTTCAGGAATATTTTCCACAGAAGTGTCTCTCCTTTCAGTTAACAAAGGGGGGAAAATGTCAATGAGATTGACAGTGGTTGTCAGACTGAAAGTCTCGACACAACCAACAAAAGCAGCCAGTGGGCATCAACAAAATTGCCAGTGAGAATAAACAACTTTGCCAGTGGGCTGTCAACAAATTTGCCAGTGGGCATCAACAAATTTTCTAGTGGGCAGTCGACAGCAAAGAAGCAGTGGCAATTTTCAGCACAGTAAAAGCAACAGTGAGTTGTTTTTGACATCATCAGCTGGTGGGCTTTGAACAAATTTTGTCAGTGGACAAAGGATGTTGCTTTCATGCAAAGGAAAGATGAATCCTTTTGAAACTTGGAACTTGATGTAGTTGTCAAGCGAAATTCAGACATGAATCAAACATACAGCTGACTCATGGTCTCTTCAGATTGCAGTTTTTCAGCATCCAGCTTTGGCGGTTTTTCAGGCAATGTTTTTTGAGGATCAACGTGAGAACTTGGAAGATGATTCCTCGTTCTTATTTTGGATTTTTCATTGAAGGGGGGAATGTTAGCCTCTCTAAAATAACATGTGTCATGTGTATTTATTAATATTTAGAAATCACAGTTGCCAGACATCCTCAGCTACAGTTTATTGAACTCCTATCTTGGTGGGTTTTTGGTGAGTAATTAACTCAACCAAAAGAGACTAAGATAGCATGGACTATCTTCTCTCATATATTTAAATTGTAAATTAAAATTCTTTTAATAAGTGAGATTACATGAGGAAGCCATGAGGCTTCTGCCTTTTCCGCCAATGTTTTGTCTAAGTTTTGTGTCTATGTTTTCTGCAATATGTTTCTGAGTTGATTTAATTTGTATCAAAACTGAGCTGCAAATTTTATTCTTCAGTTGCAATATCAGGGATGAAACCCTTTGGTACAACATCATATAGAAACAGGCTTTGGCTTTGGTTAAAGCGATGAAAGGCTTCATAGTTTACATATTACATTTACATACTCTTGCCTATGTGCCTAATGCAGCGGTAAAAGAAGTTTTCATGCAGATAGACCCAAAAGGTAGGAGAGGGAGATGGATAGCAGCATTGCTAAAATACGACCTTGAGATCAAGACCACCAAGTCGATCAAAGGTCAGGGCTTAGCCAAGCTCATGGATGAGTCAAACCTACATGCTTTAGACATCAACTTAATTTCAGCCTTGTCCGATAATGAAGAAGAAGTGAATCTCATTTAGGTATTTGATATCTTTTATTCATCTCCGTGATATTCTGATATTATCTATATTTTGCAACACCTAAACCCTGCTCTAGGCATGACTAAGAGTCAAGGCAGGTCTTTGAAGCTCAAAGCTTCCAAGTATTGCATATTGGACAATGCACTTTACTGGAAGGATCCTGGAGGTGTGTTGCTGAACTCTTTGGTCGTAGAAGAATCTAAAGAAGTCACAAAGGAGATTGTGGGGGCTACCTATATTGGAAGACCACATCCAATAAAATATTGAAAGTGGGATACTATTGGTCGACACTTTTTGAAGATGTGTACAAAATAGTAATGAGTTGTGAAGAATGCCATTTTTTTTAGGGTAAAAGAAAGATTCTCCCATTACCTCTACAACCTATTTCAGCGCATGCACCATTTCAATAGTGGGGCCTAGATTTCATAGGTGATATTCACCCAAAATCATCCACACATCATAAGTGGATATCGATAGCCATAGATTACTTTACAAAGTGGATCAAAGCGATCCCTACCAGGGAAGCAACAAATTCTTTCATCATTCAGTTTTTAGAAACTAATATCTTGTCCCATTTTGGTTGTCCTACTAAGATTATCACAGATAACGTGAAAGAATTCAAGTCTAAGAAGATGAATGAGTTTTTTGACAGATATAACTGTTATCACTCAGATTTTCCTTGAAGTTGTTGGGAAGAGGAAAGGGGTCCAAGGTAACCACAAACCAATATTTTAGGTACAGAATCTAGCCAATCTGTACCCAGAGAGGGCTCTCTCTGTAGAATTTAGCTTTTTTTTAGAAGATATTAGGCTAGTTATAAAGTGCAGGGGTTTTGTTTAAATTTGGGTGGTGGAATTTGATAGCTAAGGGAAATATTGAGTAGTTCAGGCCATTGGGCTATTGAGTAAAAAAGATGGCTTCACTGGATTAAGTTTCTAGACAAAAGATGGTTTTACAAGGCAAGATAATCAAACAGAGAACAATTTTAGATTTAAAGTGAATGGAATGGATTTAAAATGGATGAAAGGCAATTAAGAATCTTTCAACACATTCATAAGAGGGAAAATTGAGTGATTATTAACAAAGAGAAATTAAGAATTCTTTATTAAATAACCAAAATGTTTAAACTAGAAAAACAGGAGCAATTAAGAATTCACTGTTTAAAACTAGTTTAGAAGAAAACATTTAGAATAAAAATGATTGAAATCAGATTACACTTAAGTACCTTCTTATTTATTCCTTTTCATTAGTCATTCAGAAATGAAACACAATGATATAAAAAATAGATATAAAGACTTTAAAACACAAGGGAAAGATGACTTATTGATCCATAGTCTGACACATGAATCCTGTAAAAAGTCTTTCGCTTCAATTCATCATCCAGCTTAGCCACAAAGAATTTCTCCAATAACACTTTATTCCAAATAGTCAATGTTACAGCAGAGTCTAAAAAATCCACACCCTCAATACTCCGATTGAGGGGGTATTTATACAAAAAGTTACAAAAAAAAATATCTCATAACAACTTGAGATATTATCTAGGATGACTCATAAGTAAATTACAAAAATAGAGACAGATGGTCTCCTAGATAAGAAAGAATGATAACTGATGTTGTGCTGTTTCCTTCTTTTGAGAATGTGTTGGAGGCAGGCCCTATGCTTTGGCTCATTGTTGTCCTTTTCAGTAACTCTGTGCTGGTTGGTCCGTTTAACTGATACTCTTTGACTGCTCTGCTACACTTTGACCTTTATTCATCTTTTATCCTTTTTTATCTTGACTAACTGTAGTATATGATCAAAAATTTAGGTAAGGATAATTTTTACAAAAGTTCTAACAGCTCTTCCCACCATTTATCTTCCGGAACCTTGGTCCTTTGTAGTTTTCTGAGAGTTTCATCAGTCTCTGTATACCTAAAGAAAGTAGGTTGAGCAAGGAACAAATGCTTTACTTCATGCTCAAGATAAATTTTTTTTTCTAGTTTGGCATGAAGATCTTTTCCTGTAGGTAATGCTGCTGTTGATGAACTAGTTGAGGCATTGGCCTGAGTGTCAACATACTATTCCAATTTTCCAACATAACTTTCCAGGTCCATCAATTTATCCTTTGTAATGAAAGGACTAGGCAATCCTTTATTCAACAAAATGTCAAATCTTGTTCTGAAGGCAGTGATTTCTTCTTGCATGTCTGAGCATCTTCGTTCTAAATTCTGCATCAGAGTTCTTTTAGTAAAAACTCTCTTTATTTCCAAAATTGTGCCTATCCTATCTCGAATGCCAAATTCTTAGAGTTGCTGCTTATTCTGAGTATTTAGAAAATGAATGAGTTCATTGGCTTCATCAGGCCTGTTCCCCAATTCTTCCCTTGCTACTATGACTTCTTCTATAACCAATTTGACTAAATCATTTTGTTCCTACATTATTTGAATTGAGGGCCAGACATCCTTTATTGATTGGATGATGTTGTCCCAAAGAATTTCATTTATTTACCTTAAAGGCTTCTCCAATGTGAGATCCTTTTCCAATGGTTTGACTGTTTTTTCTAATTTGTTCACTTCTTTTGTTTTATCAGCAACACTCATTTTTGAAAGATCATATTTGTGTTCTAGAGTGGCCAATTTTTTTGTTTGTTCTGTGGAACTCTATGACTTGAAGTTTCATTTCTTCCATTGACTTTGTTAATTCGTCAGTGTTCAAATTTGCAGTGTTGCCCTGTGACAATTCTGCTGGCTGACCTGTTGTTGCTATACCTGTCACTACTCCTGCTATAGATACTGGAATATTTGTCTGCTTTTCTTTCAATGCATTCTCAAGCTCTTTTTCAGTTCCATTAAGTTTCTCATTCAATTTTAAGAGCAAATCCATTAGTTCTTCCTCAGAATTTTGCTTGATGATTTCTGCAGTCTCTGGATGTCTTGAGGTTGGTAACTTCAGTTGTTTTCTCAGAGCTGAAATATCATCATATTTTCTCTTGATCAAAGCTTCAATACCTTTCACATATTTAGGATTATGACACAAACCAATGATTATTTCCTCCAAAATTTCGATTCTATTATCCTTAGCCTGGGAGGAGGCTTTGTCACAGAGGATAGGCGTTAAGCGGTTTCCATTGCACCGCTTTTGAGGCAAGGTGGTTTTGGGCGGAGGGGCAACGATTCCATACGATGAACGACGCATGGCTCTGTAAGGTTTGGAAAACCGCTTGGCCATCGCGCATTATCATTCGGACGCGGATGGCTAGCGATATGGATAATAGCCGTAGATCTTGGATCAGTCGATCGGACGGTCATTGTGACGTGGAAATGACGGGAATTTAACAGGCGGGCCCAAAGCAATTATTTGTTAATTAATCTCATCGGGGGCGTTTTTATTGGCGTAGTTAGGCTATTAATTAATCGTGAGGATTAATTAATTCCTTTTTAAAACGTGGACAAGTGATCGGGAGGGAGTCGAGCAAGGGGAAAATATATATAGAGATGGGTTATTTCGAAGTTTGGTTAAAATTAAACTTCGGATTTATTTTTTCGTTTTAAACACATATAACATATGTTTAAAGGTTTTTTTTCAGATATTTTTTATTATATGATAATTAAACCAAAGCGATTTGCTTACCATAGGGGCGAGAATAATATAAAGATATATTTTAGTCAAAGGGAGTATATTGGGGGTTTTTATTTAAAACATGTGGGGATAAAATACTTTGACTAAAATTATAATAAATGGGTTTTTGGGTATCTTATAAAGAAGGAGTTATATATAATAGGAGCAGGTTATTTTCATAGGGATTTAAATAATAAATTAGAAATTAATATGGAAACGAACTAAAGCGCCAAGTATAAAACATTAAAATAATGTATTTAACTTATGCTTGCATGAAAAGATTTTTATGGAATATTGCATGAGTTTCCTAAGTAAAATGGGATTTTACTTAGGAAAAGATTTTTTAGAAATGAATGAGTGTGATAATGAATGTTTTTAAGTACTTAGGTTTTTCCAATCATTGGGTCGAGGGTCCGGTCCCTCCAAAAGTCAAGGAAATGCCTTGAGCCCCTTTAATTGTCAAACACCTTAATACTTAAGGGAAATTAGTGAAATGTTTAGGGAAAAATGAGAAGGGAAGTTAATAATTTGACTTTGCCTTGCTTGTAATGCTTCCAATGTATTGTCTGCCTTTGCACTTGTGATGAAAGTTAAAATTTTAACCATCTAAAGCCATCATTCATCACATGTAATTCAACAACATCATCTACCTACCCTACCTACTTTACCCTACCATTTTTTCTTCTTTATTAGGGTGCACTTAGACTGGCAAACCCTCATCAAACTTTTTCTTTTACATATGAAAATCTATCTAGTTCTAACCTTATTACATTCAAGGGCTCAGATTAAACTGTTGAGCTCCTTTTATTTACTCTACCTATCTACTTATCTGCCAAGATTAAACAGTTTGGTCAGATTTTATTCTCTATCTCTAAAACATGAAATTGAAATATGAACTAGCCAAGCTTAAACTGTTTGACTATTCATGAATTGTGGCATAAAATACAAGTTGCACACAATTTGTTTATTACATCAGAGCAAAAGTAGTGGCATTTAGACTTGCACACTTTCCTTGGCCTTTCTTTTAGTGGGGTTCATTTTGTTCTTTCACCCTTTGATTTTTCTTTTAGGGTATACCCTCTTTACATTTTTTAAATTTTTTTTGATTTTTTGATTTTTTGAAAATATGGAAAACCTTTTCAACAAGAAAAGGTTATGAACATATTGCATAGTTCATCAAGTCAATCATGAAATATGACACCTATTGGTATAGGAGTATAACAATAAGATCAATTTGGGACACTCTATAGCCTACTACACACAAGGTAATTATTTGGCAGAGTCCTCTAATAAATCCTTGATTAGTGTCATTAAGAAAATGTTAGAGGAAAATAAAAATAATTGGCATAAGAAGCTGATCAATGCATTATGGGCAGACCGAGTGAGTAGTAAGAAGTCTATTGGAATGTCACCCTTTCAACTTGTGTATGGTGTCGATACCGTGTTTCCTTCATCATTAGTAGTCTCGGTTATGAAATTGTTGCAATAATAAGGGAATGAGGAAAATGACATACACCACCAGATTAATCAAATGATACACCTTCAGTAAACGAGAGATGAGGTATTTCAGAATACCTCAAAACTCCATGAAAAGATAAAGAAAATATATGACCGGAAAACAAAGGAACACAACTTCAAAGTTGGAGATGTAGTACTTCGCTGGGATTTCAGAAATGAGAATAAGGGTACGAATGGAAAATTTGAGAATCTATGGAAAGGGCCATACCAGATGTCAGCTTCTCGGGGACAAAATGCAAATTTTCTTGAAGAGATGAATGGACAAGAGTGTTTAGGAGGACCACTCAATGGTAGGCTCCTTAAGAACTATCTTTTCTAAAGTAAATTTTCCCATTTCATTATAAATATCAGTATACCTTTTCTGCACATGTGAAGTAGAGAATCACTGGAGTTCGGAGCCCGAAGTGAAGGCCATGGAGTTTCACTGATTTTCTGCTATTTTCAAAGTTTAGTTTTCAATCAATAAAGTCAGTATTGAGTCAATTTTTAGTCAATTGAGTTTGTCTTGAGTCAGTGTATTTCATCCGAGTTATAAATTTTCAGTCAAGACTATTAGTTTGAGTTTTTGACCGTATTGGCCCAATGGATAAGGCTTTCTGGTCTACGCTGTTCTTGACATCTCTTTCAGAGCTATCATCCCCAATAAGGCCATCGTTAGTGTTAGTATTTTCATACTGCCATCAGAGATCAAAAACCCTATTTTCATATCATATTAGGGTCTCGTTCAGAAATTTTTATCATTCCACTAAGTTTGCGTTCAAAAGTTTAGTCATTGATGGTAGCCCTTCCCAAAAACATCACTCTTCCTTAAATTTGATTACTTGCTGGCATATTTTATACCTTGCTGATTGTACATCATCCATAAAGTTAATGTCATCATTCCATCACATCAGTCATGAGGTCTAAGTGATCATGTCATCATGAAATTAGGTTAGTCAAGGTTTCATTAAGTCATTAGGGTTTCCAAGGTCCAAATAAAACACTATTTCCATTGCATAATGTCAGAAAGTAAGGGAGTGATCAAATAACATCTATTCACCATATGACAATGATTTGTAAAGAGAAATTCTTGTTTCACCATGTAATTTTGGTTCCAAGATGTAATTTTCAATTTTCATTTTGTAATTTTATGTCATTCAAAATGTAATAAGTTCATGATTCCCAATATGCTAACTCAGAGTTCCAAAATTCCAAAGCATAAAAAATGTTAAATTCAAAGAGTTCTCAAAGTCACTAAATGATCAATTTGTCAAAGAAAAAGTCAAGTGAAAAGGGTATAGTTTCAAAATGTGAAGTGTATATAAAGAGGAGAAAGTGGGTCCCAAAGCCTGAAACATCAAATTCATGAAGTATAAAGACCACCAAGACATAAAAAAGAAGCTCATTTTCCATTTCAAATATCAATCTCGCACTCCCCTAGCACGAAAAACCAATTTGCAGGGTCAAAACTGGAATTTGTGGGTGGCGCTGCATATTTTAGGGAGGCATTGTGTTTTTGGAGGCGGCGCTGCGCTTTTGGTAGTTGGCGTTGTGCTTTTTTCTGAGTGGCACTACGCTTCTAAGTGAGGCGTTGCACTTTTTTCTAATGCGCTGCGATTTTTCCCAAAGAGCTCTTCAAGCTTAAAAACTCAATAAAACTCTTCCAAACCTTCAAAAATTGCTTCTAACACCCTCTATCAAGTAAGTACATTATGTTTATTGCCTCCTTGCACTCCTAAGCATTCATTTCACAGTGTTCTTATTCCTAAGTAAAATTGGCATTTGATCTAGTGAATAAACCCTAATTCTATTCCTCATTCCCAATTTGATGCCCTTTAAACCCTGAAATCCCTTCCTACATCATTATTAAATCTATCCCTACCCCTACACTACCATTTCCTAGTCCCTAAATACCTTTCCCCTAAAACCCTAAGTCCTAGGCTTCTAAATCTCCTAGGAAGCCACTTCCTCAAACCTGTAATTTAATTGTCATTTCCAACTCCCTTGACATTTTATCCTAAAATTACCCCTTCCCCCATCTCCCTAAATTTTTCTAGACTTATACCTATTCCCAAGGCCTATCCCCACTCCCTATTCCCATCCACATCATCCCTAGGGTTTCTTGGCCACCAAACACTATGGAGGAAGCCAAAGACTATATGGAAGAGTAGGATAGAGAGGGAGAGGGGGAAAAAAAAGAGAGAAGGCCACATAAGTGAGGAAAAATCATAAGGCTTGAGCCCAATAACACCAGAGAACTGATGGCTTCACCAATTTCAGTTTCTTGCATTCAATATGTTGGTTGACTTGATTTCTACAATATGATTGAAGAATTTCAACACCATCCTATTTTGAGCAGGCTTTTAATTTCAAACCTCAAAGACAATCATGTGACTCTTGCAGGTGTAACCTTCACCTTTTCTACATTTATCATTGTTGTTGCCAAAGGGATTTCAAACATGGGTGAAAGATGGTTTAAATCAAAAGACTTGGATGATTAGTATTATGAACCATTCATAAAACCAAGGTACAAAAATGAGAGGAAGAGGGTCTTCCCTTTCAACTACCTTCTTGATAGGTATTCCCCCATGATGAAAATAATTGAGAAGTACTTATCTTGTGAAGGAAGTCTCTCTAGGCTCTACACATACTGTATCAGACTGCTTATGCACTTCACAAGAGTAATATTGCTCAATATCCCATACTATCTATTCAGGAGCATAGAAAAAATGGCATACATTGTACAAAGAAGAGATTATGACCAACAGATGAATAGCCTTTTTCATCATTCTCTCATTAAGATCATTTTCCTCCATCAACTTAACCAGTTGCATATCTCATGGGACACCTTCATAGACAATGATATCTTCACAGCTCCACAAGCTCAACAGGTTGAAGATATGCCTTCTTCATCTGTAATGTTCCCAATCAGGAAAATGCTACAACAATGAGAATATCTCAAGATATTCTAAGGTTGGAACTCCAGCAATCAGCAAACACAATAATGGTGTAGCAGCAGCAATAAAATCATATAAATGTGAGAGAAATCCGTAGCCTTCTTATTAAATAATAGCAGCAACAATAGAATACAAGATATTGAGGAAAATGATACTCAAGATGAGCAATACTCAGCCTCCAAGAACAAGTAAATAAATCATGATGAAAACACTGCTATACATATGAAATCAAGATATGGAAGCGCAATCCATGAAGGGGACCTACTGCATAATAGTGTCAATACAAAAATATATCAATATGTGGCTCAAATACAATAGGGGGGAGCAAGATCTCAACCCCTGGAAACAATATTGCACAATCCCTAAAAGGATTGGCTGCAAAACATACAAAATGGAAATTATACAGAAATGCTGGAGTTGCTGGGTAGTTGCAGCAACTAAAAAATAGAACTGGATGGAGATGGCTGAATCTGATGATCAAACTGAATAATTCTCCTCCAATGGATCTTTAGAATGAAAGGCTGATCCCTTCACCAACATCTCTCCCTCCAATACTCTGCAAGAGCCCCACTGCAAATGCTCCTCTCAAAATAATGCAGTCACTGGATGGAACTGCATTGTAAGGCTAGGAAATGAGTTGGCCTTGATGCCAAAGTCCGAAATATGCTTCGGAATTCCTCCAATCTGATATCTCAAAGGAAATAGGGACTCCTCTGAAAATAGCTGATGAAGGTGGTGTAGTGAGCCCTCACTGCAACACCCAGCAACACAACATTAATCTACTGCAAAAATAACGTTGTCTTGATGGAGGATGCTTGGCCTCAAGCCTGGATGTGAGGAAAATGAAGAAAAATCCCTCAAGATACCTCTCAAGAAGGAGAAGGAATCCTAAACAAGAATTCCCTCGGCAATTCTTGCTAAACAACAAAGAATGCTCAATTTTCTGAATAGACAATGAGATGAATAATACAAGCATGAGAAACAATGGTTGCCTTGCCCTCCTTTTAAACACATGAGAGCTCCCTCTCCATGGGCCCCACTCTATTAGGGTTTCCTCCTCCAAGTAATATTCCCTCCTTTATATCTACACTGTCCCATGTAGTGCTCTCCACCTCATACCCTGTGCTGTTTGACTTGGTCAAACTTAACCAAGCCTCTTTGCAAATAACCCTGTTCACACATGAGGGTGTGAAAACCATTTCCAATGATGATCCCCTTTCATAATATGAGGGATTTTATTGATATTATCACTATGAATGGGCCTCCTTACCCATTTATTCTCCTCCTAGGTGAAATCAGCAAGAATTAATGTTCCAAATTATTGTCGGAAAATTTAGGAACATTACAGTGCTCCCCTCCCAAATGTTGCTTGTCCTCAAGCAACTGCAAGGACAGAATTAGAAAGCCTCCTCTGAAGGCATGGAGTCTAAGATGTGTTGAGGAACATATTCCTCATGTGGATCCTCCATCCCCCAAGAAATCATCCATACAAAATGAGCTACCTCCCAACATGGCAACTCCTGAAAGTCATCTTCCACCTCTAGCTCCAACAATGTAGGTGGGCTGAAAATATGATATTGGTAGACAAAATAGCCTACACCAAGCTGTCCTCCTCTCTGCTTAGGATAAGTGTAGAGTGTATGCTGATCTTGGGCTTCAATGACATTGCCCTCAAATGGCAAGATGAATATTAGACCTCTAAGGATCTCTCCTCCAACGTTATGAAACATGTTGGCCCAAATCATCTCATATGTGATGAGTTGGAAGTCATAATCATATGGAATTCCACATATGGATCACCTCATAATGAAACAAATTAGCAGCTGTAGTGGCCATACCATCTCCCATGCTCCCTTTAGAACATGTAGTGCCAAGTGTGTGGGAGTTTTCTCCCTCCAAGGACACATTCACCCAATGTGTCTTTCCTCTAATCATGCTCTCAAGAAAATCTCTAGCAATATCAATCAAGGGAACCATAAGGAGAATCATTCTGGCTACCATGTGTAGTAAAGGAGAAAGACAATGGTCCCTCAAATGTAGCCAACGCAGTTTGACTCTCCACTGCCATAGAAAATAAAATGATGGGTGGCCTCCCCACCATTTTCTTGTTGCCCCGGCCTCTTCACAAATCCAGGGAAGGTGAATGATGTAATGTGCAATGTGATTACATCCTCCATGAGAAATATCCTCCCCATAACCACTTAGGGAGTGATAATCCACAATGGCCTCATGTAGACCATCAAATCTAGAAGGAAGAATATCCTTCCTTTGAGCAAATCCCTGCACATATATGGTTAAGAGATGCATAAATAGAGATAAATCAATATGTAAGTCAACAATACTCTTACCATATGTTTTTCTCCTATAAATGGAGTGGCTCATAGATGAGTCTCCACTCATCCTCAAAGGGAAAAGAGCCGACTGTGCTAACTCCTCCATCTCCTCATGATCCATTGAGGGCCTCCTGAAGTTATTCAAGTGGTCCTTCCCACAAGAAGAAAAGAAATGCAATGTGGCCCTCATGGTTGGTCCATGGTTTCTCCTGAAATGTACAATATGTATAGTAAGGAGAATCATGCTCCCAATGGGCATCCTCAATCTCAATCCCACTCTCCAAATAAAGCTCCCCATAAACATAAACATATCAACAATACATGGAAGCATATTACAGTAAGAACAAGTTGCCAATTGACAACCAGAAAGTGGATCAAGGTCCCACACAAGGAACCAGCGCAATGCATCTCTTGCCTGCATCAATTCAAACAAAAACAAGTGCTTTCCCAACCACTTGTTTTCTGCCACAATCATTCTAAAAAATGTAAACATGAAAGTACAAAAGGGTTTCAAAGGTGCACACCAAAATTCATGTGGCTTCCCCCAAAAATCACCAATGAGATAGCCAATCTCAATGCTAAAAATGGCTTCAAGTACATCATTAGGCAATATGCAAGAAGGAATAATCCTCCTCGGTACAATATGTTGCTCATAAAAAGACAAGAAGTACAACACATAAGGTGAAATTGTACATTCTCCATCATGTACTCGAAGACTTGAGTTGAAATGGATCAACTGAAAGTGCTCCCTTACTCTCAATGAGTAGGAAGGTGGTTGTGATATCCTCATCATCATCATCTGGGCTATGCATCTCTCCATATGCTAAAATATGTCTTGCTGAATTCCCTTCCAAATGAACTCCTCTGCCAAGGCAAGATATGCATCAAAATGCATGGAAAAGAAGTCCTCATGTGTTGCATGCAGCAACTTCTCCTTGAGACTAGAATCTCTAGTCAAGAATACTTTTCCATGTGAATAGATGACTATATCATCCACTATGTATCTGTCATCTCCCTCTGGGTCATCAAGAGTCATGCATGCACCAAGATCCTTGGAGTACTCAACTAAGAGTTGAGATCTCCAGTAAGAATTAATACTCCCAAGAGACAGCGCTGGTGATCTGGCATGCGTAGCTCTCTTCATGCTGCTATCTGCTACTTTGACATCCCCCATGCCAAATTTCTCCTCCAAACTATTCGCCTCTCCAAAATCCAAGAGCGGCGAATCCAAAGACAAAATGTCTCTCATCAGTGATAGATCTGCTGGCCTCCCTGGTGGAATGCCTCTATGCAGTGAGACATTAATGTCAATAATGGACTGTACATATGGTTGGGAAACCTTGCCCTTGCTCTCACAACACAATACAGTCTGCCTCCTTTTTAAACTAGCTCTCTAAAATAGAGAAGGGCGTGTGCCTCTCATCACAAGATGCTGCTCTTCCTCCCTTCCTCCTCCTTCCAGCTGAAATGCTGCACAATCATGCTGTTCCCGGATTGTGCTTGGACCTGCATGTATGAGATCTTGGGGAATTCCTTGCAAATTTGCAAGAATCCCTCTAGTTGGAGCAAAATCTCCTCTTCTCTCTGCATGAGTTACTAGATTAACTCTAGAAATGACAACGATGTTGCCCTCAACTTCCTCAATATGAGTGGGAAACCCTTCAATGATTGGATTCTCTTTTGGAAAAAGGATCTCTTTGCCTCCTTGTTCCAAAATAAAAGATGAAGGTCTTGCCTCCAACAAAGCATCATGCAAGATATCAGCCTCCTTCATGGTTCTCTGAAATGTTTTTGAGTTTATGATTTCCTCCATCACATGCAAGGGTTTTGTTTGTTTGAATGTGTTTGTTTCCTCCACATGTGTTTCAGAATTCCTCCTACCAAATATATTTATCAAAGTTCTAATGAACATTGCATAGGAAGAGGTATTTACATTTTTCAAAGTAAATGACTCAAATAACCAGCATGCATAGACCTTACCTCCCAAGTGCAGCGCTAATACTCCGATGGCTTCATCTTTGGGAATATGATGCTACTGCAGAAAGGTGTCTAATTCTTCTATCCAAGCCCTGGCTGAACAAGTAGGGGAACCATGAAAGATAGATAGAAGAAATATATCCTCATCATGCTGCTTTCTCCTCCTCACCATGATCTTGCAAAACTTCGGAAAAGTAATATGATCTCTAAACTTCTGAGTTTGAGATTCATATTCATGCAAGAAACCTCTAAGAGTTCCTCTCTTCGACATTTCTCCTTCTTCTTCTTCTCTCATGGCAAGAATGGCCATGTGACTGCACTGTATATCATAGGGTGTAGCTGCATGCTTACATCCCCTACAAGAAAATATAGAGTTTGACTCAGTTTCAAACCCTCTTGGAGATCCTGTACCAATCTCCCTCATTAGCTCCTCAAATTCTTCATGAATGTTCTGTACAAATTTTGGAAGAAGCTTGGTGAGCTTACCTTCCTTTTTCTCTCCATAAAATGGAGTCTTCATCTTCTCTCTCCTTGATAGCATGATGGTTAAGGTCCACTGGCTGGGCCAGAGATCATGCTCTGATACCACTGTAATGTTCCCAATCAGGAAAATTCTACAACAATGAGAATATCTCAAGATATTCTAAGGTTGGAACTCCGACAATCAACAAACACAACAATGGTGCAAAAGCAACACTCAACTCATATAAATGTGAGAGAAATCCATAGAATTATTCTTAAATAATAGCAGCAACAATAGAATACAAGATCTTGAGGAAAATGATACTCAAGATGAGCAATGCTCAGCCTCCAAGAACAAGTACATAAATCATGATGAAAACACTGCTATACATATGAACTCAAGCTATGGCACGTAGTCTATGAAGGTAAACTGCTGCATAATAGTGTCAATACAAAAATATGTCAATATGTGGCTCAAATAAAATAGGGGGGAGCAAGATCTCAACCCTTGGAAACAATATTGCACAATCCCTAAAAGGATTGGCTGCAAAACATACAAAATGGAAATTATATAGAAATGCTGGAGTTGCTGGGTAGCTGCAGCAACTCAAAAATAGAACTGGATGGAGATGGCTGAATCTGATCCTCAAACTGAATATGCCTCTTCCAATGGATCTTTAGAATGAAAGGCTGATCCCTTCACCAAACATCTCTCCCTCCAATACTCTGCAAGAGCCCCACTGCAAATGCTCCTCTCAAAATAACGCAGTCACTGGATGGAACTGTGCTGTAGGGCTAGAAAATGAGTTGGCCTTGATGCCAAAGTCTGCAATATGCTCCAGAATGCCTCCAATCTGATATCTCAAAGGAAAGAGGGACTCCTCCTCTGAAAATAGCTGATGAAGGTGGTGTAGTGAGCCCTCACTACAACACCCAACAACACAACATTAATCTGCTACAGAAATAACGTTGTCTTGATGGAGGATGCTTGGCCTCAAGCCTGGATGTGAGGAAAATAAAGAAAAATCCCTCAAGAGACCTCTCGAGAAGGAGAAGGAATCCTAAACAGGAATTCCCTCAGCAATTCTTGCTAAACAACAAAGAATGCTCAATTATCTGAATAGACAATGAGATGAATAATACAAGCATGAGAAACAATGGTTGCCTTGCCCTCCTTTTAAACACATGAGAGCTCCCTCTCCATGGGCCCCACTCTATTAGGGTTTCCTCCTCCAAGGAATATTCCCTCCTCTATATCTGCACTGTCCCATGTAGTGCTCTCTACCTCATACCCTACGCTATTTGACTTGGTCAAACTTAACCAAGCCTCTTTGCAAATAACCTTGTTCACACATGAGGGTGTGAAAACCAGTTCCAATGATGATCCCCTTTCATAATATGAGGGATTTTATTGATATTATCACTATGCATGGGCCTCCTTACCCATTTATTATCCTCCTAGGTGAAATCAGCAAGAATTAATGTTCCAAATTATTGTTGGAAAATTTGGGAACCTTACAGTCCTCCCCTCCCAAATGTTGCATGTCCTCAAGAAACTACAAGGACATAATTGGAAAGCCTCCTCTCAAGGCATGGAGTCTAAGATGTGTTGAGGAACATATTCCTCATGTGGATCCTCCATCCCCCAAGAAATCATCCATACAAAATGAGCTACCTTCCAACATGGCTACTCCTGAAAGTCATCTTCCACCTCTAGCTCCGGCAATGTAGGTGGACTGAAAATATGATCTTGGTAGAAAAAATAGCCTACCCCACGCTTTCCTCCTCTCCATTTAGGATAAGTGTAGAGTGTATGTTGATCCTGGGCTGCAATGACATTGCCCTCAAATGGAAAGATGAAGATTAGACCTCTAAGGATATATCCTCCAACGTTATGAAACATTTTGGCCCAAATCATCTCATATGTGATGAGTTGGAAGTCATCATCATATGACATCTCATTCCACATATGGCTCACCTCATAATGAAACAAATGAGCAGCTGTAGTGGCCATACCATCTCCCATGCTCCCTTTAGAACATGTAGTGCCAAGTGTGTGGGAGTTTTCTCCCTCCAAGGACACATTCACCCAATGTGTCTCTCCTCTAATCATGCTCCTAAGAAAAGCTATAGCAATATCAATAAAGGGAACCATAAGGAGAATCATGTTGGCTGCCATGTGTAGTAAAGGAGAAGGACAATGGTCCCTCAAATGTAGCCAACGTAGTTTGACTCTCCACTGCCATAAAAAATAAAATGATGGGTGGCGTCCCCACCATTTGCTTGCTGCCCCGACCTCTTCACAAATATGGAGAAGGTGAATGATGTAATGTGCAATGTGAGTACATCCTCCATGAGAAATCTCCTCCCCATAACCACTTAGGGAGTGATCATCCACAATCACCTCATGTAGACCATCAAATCTAGAAGGAAGAATATCCTTCCTTTGAGCAAATCCCTGCACATATATGGTTAAGAGATGCATATATAGAGATAAATCAATTTGCAAGTCAACAATACTCTTACCATATGTTTTTCTCCTACAAATGAAGTGGATCATAGATGAGTCTCCCCTCATCCTCAAAGGGAAAAGAGTTGACTATGCTAACTCCTCTATCTCCTCATGATCTATGGAGCGCCTCCTCAAGTTCTTCAAGTGGTCCTTCCCACAAGAAGAAAAGAAATGCAATGTTGCCCTCATGGTTGGTGATGCAGGAGCATTAGGCTCAAGAAAATTACTTTGTATTTTCTTAGACATAGAGGGGTCTCATGATTTTAAATTCTCATGTAATTATTAGTATTTTTGAATAATAAATGAGGAATTGTAAATGTTCTCTAATTGCAGAGGACATGAGAGAAAATGATTAGTTAGAAATGTGAAGAGACAGTTGAATTAGGATCAGTTTCAGTTATTTTAGGGGTTTTTTCTAAATTTAGGAAAACTGGAAGTTAAAGGGTTTGTCGAGCTGTAAAGGAACCTGAATCGATTCAGGTCATCATTTTTGCATAAATGTATGCATGAAAGTAAAGGGTAGAGGCCGGTAGTTGTTCAGAGGTAGAGTAGGGAGATAGCAGGCCACCGAATTGAAAATCTGGACAAACAAGGAAGTTGTATGTGTATGCTCTTGTATTCGATATATATAATGGAGAAATTGGCTCTGAATTAATGCATTTGATTTTTTTTAACTCTGTGTGAAATAGAGACTTGATATAATTTGTATTTATGTCCCCTAAGAAAGATCGATCACTGAAAGGATCGATCTTAATGAAGAAAGTGGAACTGGAATATAACCCTTGAATATATCGATGGTTGCAATTGATATGGAGTGTACATTTTTGGATTTTGATGGAAAGTGCTTTTGAGGGCGTAGAGACAGAAACCATCATACGTTGGTTATCTGAATTGGTTTGTTTAACCTATTCCAATTGTTAAAATCAACCAGCAGCGAAATGGAATTCAATTCCATGGAGCCTTGAATCGGGGTTTATATAGTGATAGCGCAGAATAATGTGGCGAGGCTATAAAGAGATGGAATCATGAGGTAACTAGTGTTAGGTGAATATGAGTAAACGAGCAGAGTTAAGTTTGGCGGAATCAGAAGACAATGGAATATGATACAAAGGAATGGCGTTGTCTGAATGCAAGGAAGAAAGTGAAATCGAAACAATAGGAAATGGAACCTTGAGCCGGAGTAACGGAACCTTGAATGTACAATAAACCCGGAGTTTGAAAACCAGCGGGTTCGCACGATTTAAAATTGGTAAATGGAATTGCGAAAAAAAAACGCAATTCCATTAGATGGAGTACGCGTGTCCTGGAGTGGTATTGTAAAACCACAAATGTCGCGTGATTTTGGGTTGTTAACTCACGGAGGTTGAAAAAACGTGATATACTCGTTATTCGTCCGATCTTCCACTGTCAAGATCTAACGGTGTTCGTTGCACGCGATGTACGAAGGTTAACGAGGTATGTATTTTAAGTTACCGTGGGCCCAGATGCATTGTTAATGTGATGCGATGGTTTTTTTGATAGCTGAATGTTAACATGTTGCATGGCTTAGTTTATGTTGTGAGCGGAAGTGTTTAATGAGCTGTGGGACTCGAAGAATTTCATATATGTTTGTTCTGGGGTTTAAATCTAGCACCATGGGGTTTATATAATATTCCAACCCTTGGTTGGAGAACATAAAATATTGATGCATTTGTTTATAGAAATGGCGTGGGCAAGTCTAAAGGTATGTAATTTATTTCTAGGGCCTTGGTTTAGTGAAGTCAAAATATTAAAAGCCAGATATAAATATGGGTTGGAAGAAAATGTTGATTCGCATTTTCACAAAAGGGGAAAGCCGAAGTTAAGCTTTGTGTTTAACCTGGAAATTGAATATTTATTCAATTTATCATAAAATGGAGTATCCCATTGGTTTTATAACCATTTTTTAAGAAGCAAAACTTCCGCATGAGGAATATTAGGAATCTGGGTGTATTGAAATATGGGCTTCATAAGCCATAAGAGAAATTTAATTCTATATCTCAAATCAGAGATTTGAGATATAGAAGCTCCACATTAAGTAGTTAAGATTGCCCAGATTTAAAATCATTTGGGTAAAAAGAGGAAGACAGTTTATACACAAGAGAGTGTCGTTGTGGGTTAAGCAGGCAGCCCAGGAATCAAGTGGTATCAGAGCTGGAATAGTTCATTGAAATAAAATTTTGAAATGCATGTGTACTAAATTAGTGGGGGAAATTTAAAGTTTTGATTCTGTTTAAGAGTGATTGCATATTTGAAGAGAGATGCAGTGCATGTGTTGAGAGGATGAAGGATAGCTCTGTTTGAAGTAAAGGATTTTTGAAATTAAATCTAAAGGTATGGTGAGAGAAAAGATCATATTCTAAAATCTGATATGCAAAGATACACAGGGTTGCAGTGAACAGAAATTGCAGAGATAAGTGAAGAACAAGATCATGCAGGGATCTTGCAGGTAAAATAATTTTAAATCTGATTTGAGATTTATGATTGCATAGTTATGGTTGCAGTTGATAAAGACAAAGTTTTGATGGTGAAGGCAGTGAACCTGATATTCACCTAAAGGCTGGATAGAGAGGACAATTGCAGTGTTCTAAAGAGAAGGTGAGTTGATGAGCAGTGTTTAAATCTGGTTTGAAGAATTGTTTGCAGAATTCAGATTGCAGGAAATTGAGAAAGTCTCAACAAAGGCAGATCACAGCTTTGAGAGCAGTGATAAAAGGAGTCCAGCAAGGGATTCTAAAGTGAAGAAGAAAGTGTGGCAGAACCTGGAGGATTCCCAACAGAGGTTGGATGAAAGAAGAACATATGTGTTCTTGAAAAGTTGCAGAGTGAAGCCTAGAGAGCAGAAAAGAGTGCTCAGAAGGTTCTAGCAGATAGGGGACCAATACTTTCCAAAAGCCTAGATCCAGAGGAAAGGATTGGTGAGGTAACTTGCAGCAAGAGAGCTTGCTGTTGTAGAGGCTTGGTGCAGCTGATGAGTGAGGAACTCATGAAGGAGAAAATGGCTATTCATAGCCATAACAGAGATTGCAGAGGTTCTGAGAGAGGCCACAACAGAAGAGTGAGGGAAGATGCCAAAGCAAATGGCATGAGGAAGAAACTCACTGATGAAGAGTATTGGAAAGTGATAGCTGAGATCAGTAAGCAATTTTATAAACTGGAGAGGATGATAAAGGAAAACCAGAGAGTTGGTTGGCTCATGAAGAAGAGTGTGAAATGACAACCATTACAGTTGAGGTTGAGGAAAAAGGAGATTGCCTTATTAAGAGAAGAACTCAGAGCAACCGAGTTGAGAAAAGAAGCTTTTTTTTGTAAAGCAAAACATAGTACAGATGAAGAACGGAGATCTTCAAGAGATCTTGTGAGGCATGGTGAAGGGTTAAGGCAGCAAGAAGTTTTTCTTGTTGAAGAGAAAATAATTGATGATTTTCTGAGGTATTGGACAAGTCCAGATCAGCTGGATGATGTAAATCCTTACGCTTTTGAATCTGAGAATTGTGAGGTGATGACAGATCCTATAGAGGAAGAGGAACTCATATTTATTTAGTCAAGGATGGAATTTAAAGATTCCACATGCATATTTGTTCAAAGGGAAGTGCTTGAGAAAAAAACCAAGATTGAAGAGTCTTGTGGTTTTGAAACTAAAGAGTTGTGTATGTCTGCAACTACATCACAGGGAGATGAACAAGCCTTAAATTTTGTTGAGGAGGAGGATGAACAATCTTGTGAAGCTGTCACAAGTATGAAGAAGTATCTCTCAGAAGATGAATACTCTGGAGAAAAATGCAATGTTGGAGAATTTCCCTTGAATGAAGGAAGCAGTGATTAATTTGTGATTGAAGCTATTGCAGCACAGGAATAAATTCTTGTGAATGAAGAAGGAGAGGATCAGTTTGAAAAACTGATATGTGAAATACCAGTTGAGGCTGTTATGGCTCGTTGTCTACAAACTGAAGTTTTGTGCATGAATGCAGGGACTGTAAGTGATGATGAATTTATTAAAGAATGCAAAAGGGAAATTGCATTGTTGGAATACTTGTTGGAGAATCCAGAGTATGAAGGAGAGATTGCAGAAGGTAGAGTTCATCATAATGAGCAGGAAAACATCATGGAGACAGATGATGTAGGAGAAAGACTTGTTGGCAGTCTTGAGAATTCTTCAGAGAATTCTTTGGGAAAAGTGGAACAACATACTGATGTGTTGTCAGAGGAGGAAGAGGTGTTGAGACCTTGTAAGTTTGATACTGATAATTCATGTGTTGGTCACGCAGGCAAAGAGGGACAGGCAATGAAAATTGTCAAAGAATTGAATGAAAGAGAAACTATGTTGGTTGAGAACATAGTGGAGGATCATCATTCTAACATGGTTATTGGCACAATGAAAGCTGAGAAGAAAGGCAGTGGAAGTTTCCTGAGTCTTGAAACGGACTTGGAACTGCAGAGAGAAAGTTTGGTGGCTAGATCAGCAATTGAGGCCAGTGGGTCTTGTAATTTTGAAACTGACAAATTGGCTGTGTTTATAGGTGATGCAGAGGATAATCCATATCTTGGGGTTGTCCTGAAAGTAGAAGAACTATTGCAGAAAAAAGATAAGACAATCATGTCTCACATGAAGAAATTTGTCACTGATGACAAGGAGGAGTTGATTTGTTTGATTAATCAAGAACAGACTGGAAGACAGATTTTTAAAACTGCTACAGTAAGGAAGAATCATAATTCTATTCTAATAGGAGATGAATATGCATAGCTTAAAGAAATTGATTGGATTGCTAGAATCCATCAAGGGGATGAAAGGCAATTGCTGAAGATTGCCCAAGAAGAAGAAAAAGGTGCTGAAATTAAATTGCAGCATGCTGAGGATGTGAAACAAGTACAGAGGAGATGGCTAAATTTTTTGCTGGGAGCATTTTAAGAAGAGAAAGAGATTGCAGACACTAGAGTGAGATTTCCTGAAACTATGAAAGAAATAGGGGCAGATACTAGTTTGAAAATTTTTCTTATGTTTACTAGTATACTGGAGGGACAGGAAGCCACAGAGGCAACAACATGGGCTGTAAAATCTGTAGGATTTGTAAACATGTTAGTAACAATAGTAACAACAAGAGCAACAATGTTGGCTGCAACAGAAATTGGAAGTAGCAGAAGTGGGCAAAGAAATTTCCAGATGGAAGATAAGCTGGACAAAGAAATTGAACACATCAAAAGACTGATGGTGAAAGTGTCTCAGAAGTAGCAGACAGCAGCAAGAAAGCAGAAGGATTTCAGCAGGGGAAAGACAAGAAGAGATTGTGAAAGTACAGATGCTGGTAAATTGTAGAACAGGATATGGAGACCTAGAGAAATGCAGTTGAAGGATGATGCAGCTGATGGACAACAACAAAACAAAGTATGGGATCTAGGAGGCAGAGACTGAAAGCACATGATCGGGAGATCATTATCAATTTGAACCTTGGGAGTCTGATGCAGGAGCATTAGGCTCAATAAAATTACTTTGTATTTTCTTAGACATAGAGGGGTCTCATGATTTTAAATTCTCATGTAATTATTAGTATTTTTGAATAAGAAATGAGGAATTGTAAATGTTCTCTAACTGCAGAACACCTGAGAGAAAATGATTAGTTAGAAATGTGAAGAGACAGTCGAATTAGGATCAGTTTCAGTTATTTTAGAGGTTTTTTCTAAATTTAGGAAATCTAGAAGTTTAAGGGCTTTTCGAGCTGTAAAGGAACCTGAATCAATTCAGGTCATCATTTTTGCATAAATGTACGCATGAAAGTAGAGGGTAGAGGGCGGTAGCTATTCAGAGGCAGAGTAGGGAGATAGAAGGCCACCGAATTGAAAATCTGGCCAAACAAGGAAGTTGTATGTGTATGCTCTTGTATTCGATATATATAATGGAGAAATTGGCTCTGAATGAATGTGTTTGATTGTTTTAACTCTGTGTGAAATAGAGACTTGATATAATTTGTATTTATGTCCCCTGAGAAAGATCGATCACTGAAAGGATCGATCTTAATGAAGAAAGTGGAACTGGAATATAACCCTTGAATATATCGATGGTTGCAATTGATATGGAGTCTACATTTCTGGATTTTGATGGAAAGTGCTTCTGAGGGCATAGAGACAGAAACCATCATACGTTGGTTATCTGACTTGGTTTTTTTAACCTATTCCAATTGTTAAAATCAACCAATAGTGAAATGGAATTCAATTCCATGGAACCTTCAATCAGGGTTTATATAGTGATGGCACAGAAGAATGTGGCGAGGCTGTAAAGAGATGGAGTCGTGAGGTAACCAATGTTAGGTGAATATGAGTAAACGAGAAGAGTTAATTTTGGTGGAACTAGAAGACAATGGAATATGATACAAAGGAATGGCGTTGTCTGAATGCAAGGAAGAAAGTGAAATCGAAACAATAGGAAATGGAACCTTGAGTTGGAGTAATGGAACCTTGAATGTATAGTAAACTTGGAGTTTGAAAACCAGCGGGTTCGCATGATTTAAAAGTGGTAAATGGAATTGCGAAAAAAAATGTGATTCCATTAGATGGAGGACGCGTGTCCTAGAGTCGTATTTTAAAACCACAAATGTCGCGTGATTTTGGGTTGTTAACTCACGGAGGTTGAAAAAACGCGATATACGCGTTATCCGTCTGATCTTCCACTGTCAAGATCTAACGGTGTTCGTTGCACGCGATGTACGAAGGTTAACGAGGTATGTATTTTAAGTTACCGTGGGCCCATATGCATTGTTAATGTGAAGCGATGGTTTGTTTGATAGCCGAATGTTAACATGTTGCATGGCTTAGTTATGTTGTGAGCGGAAGTGTTTAATGAGCTGTGGGGCTCGAATACTTTCATATATGTTTGTTGTGGGGTTTAAATCTAGCGCCATGGTGTTTATATAATATTCCAACCTTTGGTTGGAGAACGTAAAATATTGATGCATTTGTTTATAGAAATGGCGTGGGAAAGTCTAAAGGTATGTAATTGATTGCTAGGGCCTTGGTTTAGTGAAGTCGAAATATTAAAAGCCAGATATAAATGTGGGTTGGAGGTGAATGTTGATTCACATTTTCACAAAAGGGGAAAGCCGAAGTTAAGCTTTGTGTTTAACCTGGAAATTGAATATTTATTCAATTTATCATAAATGGGAGTATCCCATTGGTTTTATAACCATTGTTTAAGAAGAAAAACTTCAACATAAGAAATATTAGGAATCTGGGTTTATTGAAATATGGGCTTCATAAAACATAAGAGAAATTTAATTCTATATCTCAAATCAGAGATTTGAGATATAGAAGCTCCGCATTAAGTAGTTAAGATTTCCCAAATTTAAAATTATTTGGGTAAAAAGAGGAAGGCAGTTTATACACAAGAGAGTGTCATTGTGGGTTAAGCAGGTAGCCGGGCATCAGTTGGCCCATGGTTTCTCCTGAAATGTACAATATGTATAGTAAGGAGAATCATTCTCCCAATGGGCATCCTCAATCTCAAGCACACTCTCCAAATAAATCTTCCCATAAACATAAACATATCAGCAATACATGGAAGCATAGTACAATAAGAACAAGTTTCCAAATGACAACTAGAAAACGGATCAAGGTCCCACACAAGGAGCCAGCGCAGTGCATCCCTTGCCTGCATCAATTCAAAAAAAAACAAGTGCTTTCCCAACTACTTGTTTGCTGCCACAATCATTCTACAAAATGTAAACATGAAAGTACAAAAGGGTGTCAAAGGTGCACACCAAAAATCATGTGGCTTCCCCTACAAACCACCAATGGGATAGCCAATCTCAATGCTACAAATGGCTTCAAGTACATCATTAGTAAATATGCAAGAAGGAATAATCCTCCTTGATACAATATGCTGCTCATAAAAAGACAAGAAGTACAACACATAAGGTGAAATTGTACATTCTCCATCATGTACTCGAAGACTTGAGATGAAATGGCTCAACTGAAAGTGCTCCCTTACTCTCAATGAGTAGGAAGGTGGTTGTGATATCCTCATCATCATCATCTGGGCTATGCATCTCTCCATATGCTGAAATATGTCTTGCTGAATGCCCTCCAAAATGAACTCCTCTGCCAAGGCAAGATATGCATCAAAATGCATGGAAAAGAAGTCCTCATGTGATGCATGCATCAACTTCTCCTTGAGACTAGAATCTCTAGTCAAGAAGACTTTGCCATGTGAATATATGACCATATCATCCACTATGTATCTATCATCTCCCTCCGTGTCATCAAGAGTCATGCATGCACCAAGATCCTTGGAGTACTCAACTAAGAGCTAAAATCTCCAGTAAGGATCAATCCTCCCAAGAGACAACGCTGGTGATCTGACATGTGTTTCTCTCCTCATGCTGTTGTCTGCTACTTTGACATCCCCCATGCCAAAGTTCTCCTCAAAACTATTCACCTCTCCAAAATCCAAGAGCGGTGAATCCTTTCTCTCATCAATGATAGATCTGGTAGCCTCCCTGGTGGAATGCCTCTATGCAGTGAGACATCAATGTCAAGAGTGGACTGTACATATGGTTGGGCAACCTTGCCCTTTCTCTCACAATGCAATAAAATCTGCCTCCTCTTTGCACTAGCTCTTTGAAATAGAGAAGGGTGTGTGCCTCTCATCACAAGATGCTGCTCTTCCTCCCTTCCTCCTCCTTCCACCTGCAATGCTGCACAATCATGTTGTTCCAGGATTGTGCTTGGACCTCCATGTATGAGGTCCTGGGGACTTCCTTGCAAAGATTCAAGAATCCCTCTAGTTGGAGCAAGAGCTCCTCTTCCCTCTACATGAGGTACCAGATTAACTCTAGAAATGACAGCGCTGTTGCTCACAGCTTCCTCAATATGAGTGGGCAACCCTCCAATGATTGGATCCTCTTTTGGAAAAAGGATCTCTTTGCCTCCTTGTGCTAAAATACAAGATGAAGGTCTTGCCTCCAACAAAGCATCATGCAAGATATCAGCCTCCTTCATGGTTCTCTGAAATTTTTTTGAGTCTATGGTTTCCTCCATCAAATGCATGGGTTTTGTTTGTTTAAATGCGTTTGTTTCCTCCACATGTGTTTCAGAATTCCTCCTACCAAATCTATTTGTCAAAGTTCTAATGAACATTGCATAGGAAGAGGTATTTACATTTTTCAAAGTAAATGACTCAAATAACCACCATGCATAGACCTTACCTCCCAAGTGTAGCGCTGCTACTTTGATGGCTTCATCTTTGGGAATTTGATGCTGCTACAGAAAGGTGTCTAATTCTTCTATCGAAGCCCTGGCTGAAGAAGTAAGGGAACCATCAAAGATAGATAGAAGAAATATATCCTCATCATGCTGCTTGCTCCTCCTCACCATGATCTTGAAAAACTCCAGAAAAGTAATATGATCTCTAAACTTCTGAGTTTGAGATTCATATTCATGCAAGAAACCTCTAAGAGTTCCTCTCTTCGGCATTTCTCCTTCTTCTTCTTCTCTCATGGCAAGACTAGCCATGTGACTGCACTGTATATCATAGGGTGTAGCTTCATGATTACATCCCCTACAAGAAAATATAGAATTTGACTCAGTTTCAAACCCTCTTGGATATCCTGTACCAATATCCCTCATTAGCTCCTCAAATTCTTCATGAATGTTCTGTACAGATTTTGGAAGAAGCTTACTGAGCTTATCTTCCTTTTTCTGTCCATGAAATGGAGTCTTCATCTTCTCTCTCCTTGATAGCATGATGGTTGAGATCCACTGGCATGGCCAGAGATCATGCTCTGATACCACTGTAATGTTCCCAATCAAGAAAATGCTACAACAATGAGAATATCTCAAGATATTCTAAGGTTGGAACTCCGGCAATCAACAAACATAATAATGGTGCAGCAACAACACTCAACTCATATAAATGTGAGAGAAATCCATAGCCTTCTTATTAAATAATAGCAGCAACAATAGAATACAAGATCTTGAGGAAAATGATACTCAATATGAGCAATGCTCAGCCTCCAAGAACAAGTACATAAATCATGATGAAAACACTTCTATACATATGAACTCAAGCTATGGCAATGCAATCCATGAAGGGAAACTATTGCATAATAGTGTCAATACACAAATATTTCAATATGTGGCTCAAATACAATAGGGGGGAGCAAGATCTCAACCCCTGGAAAAAATATTGCACAATCCCTAAAAGGATTGGCTGCAAAACATACAAAATGGCAATTCTACAGAAATGTCGGAGTTGTTGGGTAGCTGCAGAAACTCCAAAATAGAATTGGATGGAGATGGTTGGATCTTATGCTCAAACTAAATATGCCTCCTCCAATGGATCTTTAGAATGAAAGGCTGATCCCTTCACCAAATATCTCTCCCTCCAATACTTTGCAAGAGCCCCACTGCAAATGCTCCTCTCAAAATAACGCAGTCACTGGATGGAACTGCGCTGTAGGGCTAGGAAATGAATTGGCCTTGATGCCAAAGTCCGAAATATGCTTCGGAATTCCTCCAATCTGATATCTCAAAGGAAATAGGGACTCCTCTGAAAATAGCTGATGAAGGTGGTGTAGTGAGCCCTCACTGCAACACCCAGCAACACAACATTAATCTACTGCAAAAATAACGTTGTCTTGATGGAGGATGCTTGGCCTCAAGCCTGGATGTGAGGAAAATGAAGAAAAATCCCTCAAGATACCTCTCAAGAAGGAGAAGGAATCCTAAACAAGAATTCCCTCGGCAATTCTTGCTAAACAACAAAGAATGCTCAATTTTCTGAATAGACAATGAGATGAATAATACAAGCATGAGAAACAATGGTTGCCTTGCCCTCCTTTTAAACACATGAGAGCTCCCTCTCCATGGGCCCCACTCTATTAGGGTTTCCTCCTCCAAGTAATATTCCCTCCTTTATATCTACACTGTCCCATGTAGTGCTCTCCACCTCATACCCTGTGCTGTTTGACTTGGTCAAACTTAACCAAGCCTCTTTGCAAATAACCCTGTTCACACATGAGGGTGTGAAAACCAGTTCCAATGATGATCCCCTTTCATACTATGAGGGATTTTGTTGATATTATCACTATGCGTGGGCCTCCTTACCCATTTATTCTCCTCTTAGGTGAAATCAACAAAAATTAATGTTCCAAATTATTGTCAGAAAATTTGGGAACATTACATGATCTCATCCCATTGATCAAAATGTTGAAGGTTTGCCTCCTCCATCTCATCCTATTGTATCTATTCTTCCATCTCAGACCAAAACACCTACTCCTTTATCATCTCAGCCTACTACACACATTTCACCACCATCATCACCATTTCAGGATCAGGTTGAGTCACTTAATAGAGTTATGATTAGCAAGCCTAAAAGGGCTGAATTGGGCACATTGGATAGAACATATTAGAGAGGGTACAAGCATGTATTTTCTCCATGGAAAGTGGAAGGGAAATTTCCTTCTTCATCAGAAAAAAAAAGGTACAGAAGGGGAAACAAAAGATGGCAGAGGAAGATGTTGATGAGGAAATCAACCATGAGGAGGAAGACCTCCATGAGACAGAGACAGATTTTGACCTCGTTGACTTGGATGAGCAGCATGATTATGAAAATTCCTTGAATATCAAGGAGAAAGATGTCCAAATTAAATAACTACAAGATAACCTTGATAGATATGAGTTTGTGATTTCATACTATGAGCAAGAAAATCAACAACTTCAAACCAAGCAGGCAATTATGGAGATGCAGCTTCTCAAGGCAAAGAGAGAAGAAAACAAGGCAAGGGATTTTTCTTGATGAGGCTTATGAGAGGTATGGTGAAAAAAATGAAGACGAATAACAAGTGCCAAGAAGGATACCTAGGACTACAGGGCTGAAAAGAGCTATAGAGCTAGAGAGGCAAAAAGGGGTTGAACTTGCTAATGAGCCCACTTTAAATGAGCAGTTTACCATCATGGTAAGTGAGAACCATGAGCTTTGGTTTGAAAGGCTCAATGAAAATCTTGAGAAGCTCCTAGAGAAGAAAAAAAAGGACAATTATTTACAAAGGAAGATGGCCAAATACTACTGCAAGAGAAATCATATTGCAAGGTCAAAGCTCCAAAAGGCCAAATCAAGACTTGAAACCCTAAATAAGAAAAATGAAGGGGAAAAGATTGATATCCTTGTTGAGGTACCACTCATTGACCAACATACCTCATCACCCTCCCACAGAAGAAATTTTGAGGAAATTTGAGCAATTTTGGGAAATTTTGGAAATTTTTGCATTTTTTTTGTAGTTTTCACATTACCATAAAATCGTTTACAGGACTCTAATGGCCAAAACAGCACCATTGGATTTGAAAGGCCAAATAAAGTTAGGAAAACAACTTTACAAAACTTTTTTGGGTCAATAGAGAAGTCAAAAAGTCAAAAAACATTCAAAAAATCACATTTCTGCCCCATTTTGGAGGTTGGCGCTGCGCTTTTGACCAGTATTCAGAGAATAAATTTTTGGAAGTTCAAATATTAACCATTTTGGAAAATTAGAATATATTTGGAAACTATACATCACATGCTTTCCAATGGGCTATCCAGAGCTCAATTTGGATACCGGGAACCCCTTCAAAGTAAAGCCGGTTGCGTGTGCTTTTTACCTTGGCGTTTCACTTTTTACCAATTTTCTGAGTTTCTTGATATTTGTAAATTTTCGTGTTTCTCAGTTTAAATTTGACAAATGAAGTTTTACCAATGTAATTTAAAGATTTAAATGTAATTTTGATGTTTTTACACTTAACTAAGGTAGATACATTAGGTGAAAACTCTTGATGAGATGTAATGAATCAGTTTCCAAAAAGTGAGGGATGAGTCAGTTTGACCTCCCTACACTCTAGGTATCAGTTCCGTTTTTGGTGGAATAGATCCTTAGCTCATGGATTCGACCCCTAAGTTTGGGATAAGTTGTTTTGAGGTCTATATATTGTATTTTTTGACTCATTTTATAGGTTGGATGTTGTTGCATTGATCAGAGACTCTAGTGTAATCACTATTTGGCAGGAAATTAATGAAAGTGTGGCAACTATTTCTTTGGGATACCTGTGGTGTGGAAATTTAGAATATTTTCTTCTTATGTCACATATGTATGAACGTTTTTTCTTCATGATCCATTTCATCTCTATTATATGTTGATTTTCATGTTGATAAGCATAATACATCTCCTATGCTCTGTTTTGGGAAAATCTTCATAGCTTGTCTCATTTTCTTTAGTTTAGAAAGAATACATGCTTTGCCTTACTCTTTCTAGCTCCTCATCAATCTGATCCATCTCACCTTGAAACCCTAAAGTGTTGGCCATCCTACCTACCTTGCCCCATTGTATGGAATACAATCCTAATCTTATTTTCCCTAACCTAGCCTCTTTGACCTACTTCACCCATCCAGCAAAATAATTCAAACAAACAAACCCTTGTACTCATACCTAGCCTAAAACCATAATTCATCCAGCCCTCTTTGATGTGAATTTTTCGGGAGATCCCTTTCTGGTTTGGTAGGGCTAGCTACCAAGCTAAAATATTGGTTTGTCGTACCTCTGTTTGGACTCTTTCTCAACCTTAGAGATCCGATGGAGTGATAACACAGGTTACACTCGTGCTCGATTGATGTGGGATGCCTTAATGCTTTCCTTCCAGCAGATATTTTCCCATCGAATCTGACTCATTACTTTGGGAATAAGTTCTAGAGTCCTTTTGTCAGTACCTTAGGGTTTTCAGTCACTAGTGGCAGATTCATTGTCTATTGACATTGAAAATACATCAATGTCTCTTGATTGGTAGATTCTCTCAAGTGTTCGACTTCAACTCATTCATTGGCACTTGTTAGATTGTACCGGGGTACCTTGACTCTCATCATCATTATCGGTGAGTTGTCTCATGTTTGGTAAAAGTATAAATCAATGACCAGTAATCAAATGATTTATCACATGGTCGACTTCAGCTCATTTATTCCCATCGTGTAGAATTTTACCATAGTGATCAGTGAAGACCTTAGGTTTGCATCAACATGTTTTGGTTCACTTTGAAAACTCCTTCATTTTTCTGCCAGTGACACCATCCACCCTTATATGTTGTAGTTCATCACAACAACATTCTATATGTTGGCACGATTGCTTACGAGTACATTTCTCGCCATATGATTTGCATTTTGGATATTGATTCTGACTTAATTGATGAATGTCTTTGTACTGTGTTGATCGATCTTTTATATGTGATACTTGGTAGCAATATTTCAAAGAAATTTATCCTTTATCTAAATGGAATATTATAGTTAGGTTTCTCACTAGGTAGGTGAATAAATGAAGAGGAGGCCCATTAACCTCTTTAGAAGGATCAATAACACTCCTAATGTGAAAGGAGGAAAGAATAAGTAGGGTGCATTGGCTACTGTAGATTTTGAATGAAGAGATAGGATCATGGTGATTGATTAACTTTGATAGATCCACTCTAAGCCTATCTGAATACATTGAATCTCCTTAATGAACAACGCAGTTTTAGTGGAGAACAACTTGCATGAGCTTGGTGGAAAATATGGATGGGAACCAATGTGAAGAGGTTCAATTGGTATATATGGAGAGGATGGGAGCCTTTGTTATTCATGTTTTTAGATTATCATTTGTTATTTTTTCTGCTTAGACTATTGCTCCCTCTTGCTGTTTAGCAAGGTTGTTGTACTGTTTAGCACTGTGTGTTCCCAAGCAGGAATCCCACCTGTTCCCTTGAGAGGCCTCTTAGGAGAGTTCGCACTACATTTCTCCACATATAGGCTTGAGGCCAAGCATCATTCTTCAGCTACAACATTATTTTTGTAAAGAATAGTGTTGTGTTGCAGGGTGTTGCAGTGGAGGATTGACAACACCACTTCCGGGTCTGTTTCTCAGTAGAGGGAGCCTTCCTTCTCTTGAGAGATCAGCTAGGAAGATTTTTGGGCTCATTTCACATCTTGGTAGTTGGCCAAAGTATTCCTCATCTCCTACAGTGCATTCCCTTGCATGAACTGCACCATTTTTCATAGAGCTGCAACAACAGGGTTTAAGCCCTTGTTTTTGAGCTAGTTTCCTAGGGAAAGGGCCAACCCTTCTCCCAGAAAACTAGAAGAAGGGATTATCATCCCTCTATTGTACTATTTAGCCGTGTTTATGTAATTTTTCTGTAATACTGCATTATTTTAGAGCCGAATATTCAGATCTTCTCTTTTTGTACTCAAGCTTTCAAGAAACCCTTGCCGGGTTATCTTTGTAATGTATTAAGGAGGCCAGATCTCTATTTTTTTAACGATTATCCCCAAAAATATTGAGCCTGATAGGCTGCTGCTGATCAGTAGAATGAATGCTCTTTCAAAACAGAATTACAGTGAGGCTTAGCCTCCTCGGCAGAGAGGAGCTCTCAATAATAGGTTAAAATTTTAGTGTGGTCCCTGTAGCTAAATCCAAAATAAAAATGGACAAAAAATGTATAATAGGTTGATCTGATTAGAAAAGCATCATGGGCATGGATTAAATTAGTGCTAAAAAAAAACATCATAATCGGCTAAACATGGAAGTCAAAACATGGAAGTCAAGGCACTTGGAGTTTAGGTTTATAAGTGAAACAATAACATAGTGAATAAACATAGTCTACAAGCATGTGAAGCAAGTTATAGCATTATCCAATGAATTATAAGTAGCACATGTTCATACCACTGCAAAAAGGTAATTGAAAAAGGCCATAGAAATATCAAACACATAAACACCTTGTGAACCTTGAGTAGTAAAACCAATCTCTGTATTAAGTTGAAACAACACACAGTCTGCTACAATAACACAACTTATTTTGCTAATAAAAATGTGAAATCTGATGAATTTGACCTAATGCTTCATATAGAGCCTTTACAATCTTGGATTCCATGATCCATCATTAGGAGAATTTTAATTCTATCCTTGACACCTATTCTATTCATGAAACAAACTAGTAATTACATACTGACAACTAACTATCTTTTACGAGTCCTAATTCAAATAGGAATGAAACTCCTAAACATGTTTCAAAAAACCTTATATAAAACTTAAATACTTTCTTTGACAACTGCTAATCCATGTCTTTGACCTTTATGATGCCTCCAGCCTTGTTGTAAACCCTGCTGATTCATGACCTAACTGTCCTAAAAACCAAGAGACAGAGTTCCTGCTTTTTAGCCCTCAACCTCCATGCTTATCTTCGAGCAACTTTGTTGGAATTGATGACTGTTTCATATAGGTCACATGTGATAATATTCCATTAAAAATTCAATCTTCCACCTGTGCAAAAAGAGATCCTCGAAAAAATGGAAAAGGAGATTAGATATAACTGCGTTATGAAAATAGCCTGTTTTTGTAGTGCAATTTTTATATCACTGTAAAACACTTCTTTTAACCCTTCTTTCTTCTGATTTGCAATATGATTCTTCATATGTGATTCTCATCTTTCCACCATCAACATCAAAACTTGAAACCCAAAAATCCTTACCTCCAAAATACATATGCAAAATGTCAAAAACTCATCTTTAGCAGTTTCGTAGCACGCTATGAAATTGTTGTGTATGCTCCCTTTAACACAGTTTTCAAAAATTTACAGTTTGAGGATATTCAAAACTCTTCAAATATTGATATAAAAATCAAAAAGAAAAACAACTTGGCTTTAAAAGATGTTCTTCCTCAAAAATTATCTTTTTATTTATGACAAAACTATTTTAAGGATTTATCACTTACTTCCCTGTTTCATTGTTGCTGTAGCTTCTCTTCAGATTTTTTCAGCTGTATTTCTAGGTCTTCAATCTGTCTCCTCAATTTCCTGTTGGTATCCCTCAACTAATCCTTCATCATTCTTACAAATCTTTCTTCTTTAATTGCAGGTACAGTCCAAGTAAAATATTGAGCTTCACTGCTGATTGTTTCTGGTTTGGAAACCATTTCAACTTCCCAGAGAGACTTATCCTCTTGAAATTTGACTTTTCAGCAGCATACCTTCTTTCTCTCTTCCTTAGTCTATAAATTTCACAATTAGCTAATTTCAACCTTTCTTCCATTTCTTCATAACTAGTTTTTTCTGTTTGAGTGGAAAATACCTTGTTTTTGTCACCTTCAGGTATTGGTGATGAAAGGTCTATAAACTCTTCATGAACAGTGGAGGCTTCCTCTGTTTTCTGTAACTCAATATTAAGCTCTTGCATATTTTTGGATTTTTTGGTTAAGGGTTTTCTGGGCTTGAATACCAATGCTACAACATCATCCTCGAATTCCAATTTCTTAGAAAATTTCATCTTCTTCGGTTTTCCTTCATCAAATTTTATGAAATACGCTTGTACCAAAGGGGATTATTCAATATCAATGGCTTGTAAAATATCTTTTAATTTACCCTTTAAGCCTGGACTCTCTCTTGAAATCACTGCTTTACCCTTTTCCTTTGCAATTTGACTTCTAGTCAATCTCCTTTGAACTGGTTTATTAGCTGACTGTTCTTGTGTCATTTCTTTAACTTCAGCTATCTTTTGTTTTGTAGGTTGAGGAGTCTCAAGAATAACCACTGATGCTTTACTCACTTGTTCTTTCACCTGCTTTTTAGGTTTTAGCTTAACAAATATTTTTGACCTTGTCATTACAGGCTTACTAGTTTCTACTGGTGGGATTTCTTTAGCCTTAGGGTTAATGCTTGTAGCTTGTGTTTCCACTCCAAAACCACATAAAAACAAAAATGATGACCATTCCCTTTTGATCCTTTGGATTTCATGTAAAACTATCAGTTTAATTAGACCATGCTGAAAAAGGGAATTTCACATCCTTGAGATTTCATTTTCACCTTATCTGCCATCTCAGCTATACTTCTATACAGAAAGAATGGAAAATCTAGAGAAATCATGCCAGTAAAGTGCAATAGAAGTTTAAAATGATATGAATATACTTTATGATACCTTCCCTCACACGTAAAATACCTCTGTATGTTGAAGAGCAAATTTTCATAGGTGTATTTGATGTAGCTCCTTGGAATTGCCTTGGTTAAGTCTGTTTCTGCAAATTCGGGCTTTAGAATCTGAATCCTTTGAACCATCTCTCTTGCCCCCTAGGAATCTCTGTCACCAAAGCTATGATTTTGAGGAGTAATTGACAAGCTTAGGATTCCAATTTTTGTGTTTGAGCCAGTGAAATGTAGGGAAAACTCCTTTGTCACCTGACTATGTCCTCCCTGCAATTTTTCACAAAATTTCCAACACCCTGTTTTCTTGAAAGCCTCCAATACTGATTTATCTTTGACTAGGGCCTCTGTGCTTTCAGGCTCTATTCTTAAATGATGTCCAAACCTGTGGTTTTTCTTTTCTTCTGTCATCTTTGCCTTTGAATTTCTGTAACAAATCAGCCTCGCTTGAATTTCTGTTTATCAGCCTCGCTTGATTTCAAAACAGTCAGCCTCGCTTGTTAATGGTATTCAACCTCACTTGAAAATATATGAAGGAAGCTTTGGTATGATTTTACCACCAGCTTAGTATTCGAAAAAGGCATGCAGTAGTGTTTTTGCATGAGAAATGAGACAAAATACTAGCCCTTTCGTATTTGAACTCACCTATCATGATGACCTCTACATTTGAAATGATGGATTTGAATGGTTGGATGCTTTAGAAATGACCCCTAGCTGACACCTAATGATGTAAAATTAACAGAATTTGAAAGTTTTGTTGATTTGACATGATCCGCTATGAATCCTCACTTTCGTAGCGTGTTTAATGTATTTTCAGGGAAAAGCGCTACGAAAGTAGAAGTGCTTTCGTAGCGCAAAAAAGGTTTTTTACACTGCCTACGCTACGAAAGTGTGGTTTTGTGGCTAATTCCAAATTTTTTTCAAAAGGTTTAAGATATGACTTCTAAATAGGATATGGGACTTCTAAACCATGAAATAAGGTTGTCAAACTTTATTTGGATATGAAAATGGGACTTTTGAGACTCTTACCCTATCACCTACCCTTTAAATCATGAAATGACCCAACACCTATCTAAGACCATGATTAGGAACAATGTAAACTGTCCAAGTTTAGAATTTTTTTTTTTATGGTGATAAAACTTAGCATATTGTTCAATAAATTTCCAAATCTATGATTCTATATTATTCTATTGTAGAAACCCTCAGAAAATAACGTTTTCATGTGCTTTAGAAATTCTGCATAACTTCAGTCAAGGGGTTTGGCTATTTTTAAGCTGATTTAAGGCCGGGAGGTCTGTTTAACTTATAAAAAGAGATTTTTTTCTATTCCTATTTTGTATGTGAGGGCTTAAGTCTATATGCTAAGGGAAACAAACATTATTTCTCTCAGTTAAAATGTAAATCTCCAGAAATAACGTTTTTAGGGTCAAATTGCTACATTTTCCCCACTTAGGAGGATCATGTAGAAGTGTTCCTTTTTGTTGTTGTTTCATTCATTTGATGGAAATGTGTTTCTAAACACATTTTATGATTTGATTTCTCCCTACTATTCCAGTATTGTGCTTATGCACTGTTGCATTCCCATTTTGGGATATTACACTTGGACATGATTTTGATATGTAGTTCCGGGCAGTGATCAGATGATTCACTATGTACTTTAAAGTTTCTGCTATACTTTTATACATATTAGATCTGCTCCATACTTGTTATAAAAACATGCTTTTATTTCACTGAGCATGGGTATGCCCTCCTCAGATATGAGATTTATTTATGATCTCTTTCACTGGTTTTTGGGAGGCTAAAATCCGGTGAATTCCTCTCAAGTCCTCGCAAGATTATTTCTTATGCACATAATAATTTTCGACCATAATGTACCTCTTTTGACCTCATATATTAGGGGGCATATGTTATAACATAATTTATCACCTTTATATACTTGATGACTTATGTATTGGCCTTGGGAAGCCCTTTCCATTCAGGCTTGGTCAACTTCTTAATTTTTTTTTTTTTTAATTCCATACGCGACTCTGCCCTGAATTATAGGTGTGAAGACGTGGGTTCGCTCATATCTAACCCACATATACGATTTAAAATGTTAAAAAAATATAATATCCCTATTAATTGGGAGGTTTTTACGGGTTTTACTTGAAGACCACCTACACCAGCCCGTGGCCAAACTGTTTCCCAACTGAAAAAATGATTTGAGGAAGTATAAATGCACCTCATTGGCAAGGCCTAAGGGAGGGGAGAGAATATTATTGATACTATATCCTGTTATAGCCCAAATCAAGTTTTATTATCCTTGTGGCTCATGCACTTCCCAGGTTCAGGAAACCCTTGTTTCCTTGTGATGTTAACCTCCTTTATGTGACATCCTTTGTGCGCCTCTTATGGAAGAAGATTGTTGAGGCTTGGGCTGGATGGATCTGGAGGACAGTTTTGCTTGGATCCATGGCTGATTTTAGGTGATATATCCATGCTATTTTTACATACATCAATAAAATAATATTTGTCCCGTTCTTGATGTCATGTTATTATATGTTTCATTTACATGTTAATGATCTTGTAATCGTTATTTCATGTTATCTTTTATGAGTTTATATGATATAACATACTAAAATTTAGGATATATATGTTGTAAAACTAGTCTTCATGCTTTATATTGAGTGAGTTGCAGGTCTTGAATCATGAGGAGTAGTAGAGGGTTTGCACCCTGCAGGAACGACCTCAAACATAAGACATATGGGTAAGGTCACCTTTCCCTAGTTTACTATTTTACGCATTAGGACTTTGAATTTGATTGATTCTAGTGATTTTATGCCTTCCACTCTGTTAGGTCCCTCAACCCAGACCTTAGGGTAGTTTTTCATGCAACAAAAAGGTCAAAGTGTGAAAATTTACACCCAAGAGTTTATAGGAAGATCTCTAATTTTAGGTGTAGATTTGTCATCACAAGACACTTTGTTGAAATATATTGGGGGTTTACATAATTATTTAAGGCATACTATCCTTATGTTTAATCCTACAAGTTTAGATGAGGTTTGTGTTCATGCAATACATCTTGAAGCAAGAGGGAAAAACATTTCACAAGAGGGTAGAAAAAATCCATTTCAAAGTGGAGACAAAGGAAAGAGTAAATTTAAAGGGAAAGGAAAGAGAAATTTTTGGCTCGAGGGGTCTTGACCCAGGTTCAGAGGTTAAGGTTTGCCAACAAACCCCATACTAAATAAAACCCCATACTACCGGCCCTTTTGCGTTGACCTAATGCAGCAGGGCCAAAGTCTCACCCAAAGCAGTATGGGAGGGTGCTGGAACCAGGTTTCCACACCCTGGGAGAGGGTAGGTAAGTCAAGCAGAGATACATTCGACTTCACAAATCCCAAATCACATATCACAGAACCCATATCTATCAATCCCTTCACATCCATGTGCACAATACCAATTATAATCACAGTAAACAATAGATACAAAAAAATAACTCAACTATCGCAGATATTCTGGCATAAATTATAATAGACAGATTCAGATCAGATGTCAACACAACATAAGCAAATAACACAATTACTTTCGGAGCTTAACACGGAACCATGCATAACATAACATATATCATAAATTCGTATTAGCAGATTCATATATTCCAACAACCTTCCTCTTTCATTAATCCTTCAGATCCTTTTACAATACTCAAAACCCAACCTGTGCACACAGCAGGACTGAGGATCTCTGTGCACACAGACAGTAGGAGTCCTTTCCCCAATAACCCAAACAGATCTACTAATTCGTAATTCGCACCAATCTTAATTCCATTTCTTTTCTATTGACTCAAAATGTCCTTCTATTTATATCGATCTAGCCTAATCTTTCCTGTGGTCTGCAAACCGTGGTTTGTGGACTCTAGGTCTACCCTTTGACCCATTACAATGCTTTCGAGGCTTTTACCCACCCCAAAACCCCTACGCTAGACTAAAATATGCCAAAAATATACAAAAGTACTCAAAACTATCCTAATTCGCAGCCTTTGGAGGACCCTGTTCCAACAATCCTCAACACAATCTAGCCATAGAGTCATTTGATCCGATACGGTTTGAGCCAACTACCATTGACGTATCCTAGGAGCATATCACCGCGTAGGGTAGCAAGCCTAACCGCTCTGCCATCTGTGATCGCCCTAACTGCGTAGGGACCAAGCCAATGCTGTCAGAACTTCTTGAGATGCTTTGCAAACTGGATATCATATAAGAGGACCAATTCGCCCTCTGCGAATGTCTTCTGGCAAATATGTCGATCATGCTAGGATTTATCGCGAGCCTTCTAGACTTGCTGATGGAAATTTGCAAGAAACTGATCTTCCTCCAAAGCCATAAGCTGCGCTAAGCGCTCCTCCATGATGTCATGTTCTACCATGTTTGTAAATGCTACGATACGCAAACTAGGAATAATATACTCCATGGGCATAATGGCTTCTTTACCATAAACCATCCTAAATGGGGTTTTTCTTGTTAGCTTCTTACAGGTTGTTCAATAGGCCCAGAGGACCGATGGGATGCACATGTCCCAATCGCTACGATCGGCATTGCATACCTTTTTCAGCGCTTGCTCCAAGATTTTATTAAAAGCTTCACCCACGTTGTTGGCATGTGGGTGATATGGTGTGCTCTTCGCATTATGGATTCGGAACTCCTCGGTCAAAGCTTGGATTGTTTCATTAACAAAGTGCATACCTCTATCGCTCATGAAAATATTCGGACATCCAAATCTGGTCAGGATTTTTTCAAAGATGAAATGCGTAGCAGTATCCATAGTACAATCCTTTACTGCTTGTGCTTCCGCCCATCTAGTTACATAATCAGTGGCAGTAATAGTGTAGCGTGCACCCGTCTTCTTCCCTGGTGGGTTGATAGGCCTGATGAAATCGATAGCCCATTTATCAAATGCTTGTAGAGCCATCTGTGGTTGAAGGGGAATTTCATCTTTGCGGGACGACCTCCCTGTTCGTTGGCACGTATCACAAGCTTTAAAATAGTTGTGGGCATCACTATGAAAGGTTGGCCACCATAACCCAACTCTCAAGATCTTTTGTGCCATTTCTTTTCCTGCATAGTGACCTCCTGCTACTCCATCATGAACCTCCGACAAAATAGCGCGCCTTTCGTGCTCCAAAACATATCGCCGCAAGACTTCATCCGCTCCCATCTTATATAAATGACTTGCAATGATGGTAAAATCTGTTGCCCAGGTGACTAGCTCTTTTTTCTGTTGTACAGAGTATTCTGGAGGTGCCATCCCAGTAGTCAAGAACTAAATGATATCTGCGAAGTGTGCATCTACTACCTTAATTGCAAATAGTTGTGCATCAGGAAATCCGGCTTCCATGATGGTTGGCTCCTCGCCACTCTCTATTCGGGACAAGTGATCCGGCTCAACATTCAACTTTCCTAGCTTGACGATGATTTCGAAGTCATATTCCTGAAATAGCAGTAGCCATCAACATATTACACCCCCCCCCAACACATGCTTATTTACCAGGTACTTTAAAGCGGAATGGTCTGTGAACATTTTGAAGTGTCCTCCTAATAAGTAATGCCGATATTTTTTGCAAAGTATAGACCATGGCCAATCCCTCTCGTTCTGTGGTGGAGTAGTTGCGTTCCGCACCAGAGAGTTTCCTACTTGCGAAGGCAACCGGGTGGTCGATATCTCTTTCTCCTGACTGTGTCAGGACAGCCCCAAGAGAAATGCTCGATGCATCAACATGAACATGATATACCTTCTCCCAATCAGGAAAGATGATAATAGATGCCGAGAACATCTTTTCTTTAAGTAATTCGAAGCTCTTTTGACACTCTTCATTCTAAAAGAATGAAAAATCCTTCTTGAGAAATTTTTCCATAGGGGCAGTAATCAGTGCATAGCCTTGAATGAATTTCCTATAGTAACCTGTGTGTCCAAGGATTGAGTGCAGTTTTTTCTCCGTGGTTGGTACTGGCAAGTTTATGATAAATGTGACTTTGGCAGGATCTACCATTAGTCCTTCTCGACAAACTATGTGGCCAAGTAAGATTCCGAAGGGTACGCAGAAGATACATTTCTTGATATTGAGGGAAATCTAGTGTTTCTGGCAGGCATCCAACATTAAACACAGGTTTGATACATGCACCTTCACCAGGTCGAAGACAGTCCATTCATCAAAATACACCTCGAGGAACTTATGGATGAATTATTTGAATACTGTGACAATGACCCGTGAAAAGATAGCAGGGGCATTTTTGATTCCAAACGGCATGAGAGTGTACTAAAACAATCCCCACCCAGTGGAAAACGTGGTCTTGCTACGATCCTCAGGTGCTATTTTGATCTGATGGTATCCTGAGAATTTGTCCGTGAAGGAGTATGCTTCCTATCCTCCCACGTTGTCTAATATTTTGTCTGAGAATGGTGTCAGGAATGGATCATGAACATAGCATCATTCAACTTGCGCAGGTCCACGCAGATCCAAATCTCCTCCTTAGTTTTTTTCTCCTGAACCAACATTGGACTAACCTAGTTTGACTGTTCAACAGGTTCGATGATACCTGCAACAAGCATTTTATTGAGCTCATCCTTGAACTTTTGCTTATACTTGGGGTTCAATCTATAAGGTCGCTACTTTATGGGTCGTGCATCAGGTTTGAGAGTGATATGCATGACCCCTAAGTCCCCTGTGATCCCCTTCAGCTCAAAAATTTTTTTAGGGAACAAATCCTGATATTCTGTAAGTAGTTGAGCCACTTTGCGTACTGTATCCTCATCCCAATAGTCTCCAGTATTAGCCAACTTAGGGTGCTTTTTCATCCCAATGTTTACTTCACGCAGCTTGAGAGGCTTAGTGACATCCACTTCTTTTAGTGGAGGTCCTTCAATGGCACGCTCCCCTTCCGACTCCGGGATATAAACAGATCGCGGATCATCTTCACCTTCCTCTCTTGCCAAGCTCGGCAATTGACAATATCCTGCATCTGTTTTTCCCATGTCGGTGTCTCGAATACTGTGGAGGAGCCGGTCTTGCCAAACATGAATGTATCTATTTCCTTCAGAGCTTTTTCAAGTGCCTTAGAACCCCATATCAGTCCAAATGTTCATATAAATTCATTCTTCAGAGTTTCCCAATGGTGGGTGCGTTGATGTAGCTCCGCATCTAGGTACCAGGTAGTAGGGATTGGACCCAATGCATGAGTGAATAAGTGAACCCACTCTTTTGTAGTTCGGTCGCCCCATGCCTCCATCCATGCAACCACGTGTTCATGTGGATCCCCTGGGCCAAGGAAAAACTTGACCCGCACCTCTGCCGGAGTCTCAAATCACAAGAGCATCATGTCCCGACAATCCACCCACTCCTGGAACGCTCCCTTATGCGTCTCCCACCATCGTGCAGGGGTTGCACGCATAGCTAGGTTAAGGGCCCATAACCTTCATTCCCTGGGAACCTCAACTTCAAATGTTCGCAAAAAGTCCCTAAAGTTACCATAAACATCAAAGTAAGGTAGATCTCTTACCTTTGAGGAGATGTAGTGGAAGTTCTTTGTGATCCAAAGACATCGCAGTGCAAAGACATCATGTAACTGGTTTTGCCAATTCTCTATCTCCCCATCGGAGTCGGAGAAACATTCACTGCCCTTTTCCTATCAGATTACTCCCTCCGCCGTGGGGTTGATCCAATCTTCATCCCGCGCAGTAAACTTATAGATGTGATCCACATCCTCTTCATCGCGCACTGGTTCTGTGTATCGTTCGCCTTCCGCGGGATCTAATGGTACTATTACCCTTGTCCATTATTTTCAAATACCATGCTTCTCTTCTTTAGGTTAATGATACCTCCCATATCGATGGCCCAATCCAAGCCTAGAATCGCAGGGTAGGGGTCTGCATCTTCTACAATTTGAATTACTTCAAAATCAGCCCGGACCTTGACCCCTACGATATCCACCACGATCTTTGATAGTCTCCCCAAGGGTATGATCTTCTGTTGATTGGCCATACGCAGCTGGATAGTCGACCATTCTAATTGAGGTTCCCCCATTCATTGCAAAGTCTATTTAGGTAATACATTCACATCTGACCCGAGGTCCAAAATAACCCGATCCATCTCGTAATCACCAATTTTCATATTCAAACGCATCTCCCTACCAGTGCATTTATTATATCTAGAGACTTTGTGTATGTCCTTTACCTCTGGAGGGAGGCTAGGTCATGCTGCGCAGCTATCTATTAATGCCTGCATATTTTCCACAGCCTTTGGGTTGTGTAGCAACTTCATACATGCTTGTAAAAAGGGTTTGACCTCCTCATCTGCCTTGAGGTCTTCAGGCAGCTGCGAAGTAGATGCCTCTGCCTTATAAAAGTCTTTGTGAGTTGCGACAAATGTTTCTTTCTCCTTTTTTAGATCCAAACCATCCTATTTGATAACTGCTTGTCGGATCAGAGGCTCGGTTGCAGTCTTTTCCCTAGACCCCCCCGGTGGCCATCCCACTGCGTGTTATGACATTCACGCTTGGATCTTTGTCTCGTAGTTCAGACTTAACCCTTTGTACATTTTGCGTAGGTGTCGACTACTTCTCCTGCATCTTTGCTATCAATATGGGGAAATTTTCAATCTCATGGTCCAGCTGTCTGCAATATCGACAGGACTGCCTTGTAGGGTTTGGACAGTCCCTGGAAAATTGTCCTACTTCTCTGTAGTTATAATAGATTAGTTTCCCTCGTCCCCGACCTGTGCTTCCACCTCTTCCACCTCCCCTGCCCCTGGCTGGGGAGCCCCCTACACTGGAGAGAGATATTGGTGAGGACGGATGTTGGAACAAGGTCTCCTACAAGCTGCGAAACTAGTCCATTTTGAATAATTTTGATTAAATTTAGTCTAGCGCAGGGGTTTTGGGGTGGGTCAAAGCCCCGAAAGCATTGTAATGGGTAAAAGGGTAAACCAGGGGTCCAAAAACCATGGTTTGTGGACCATAGGAAAGTCTAGGCTAGATTATTATAAATAGAGGAATATTTTGTATTGTAAGGTAGAGAAATGAAGAGCTATTGATGCGAATTGCGGTTTAAGTTATCTATTTAGGTTTTTGGGGAAAGGACTCCTGCTGGCTGTGTGCAGAGGTTGGGAAGGGAATTGTAAGAAGGAATTGGTGAATTGATGACTAAGAAAGGTTGATAGAGAATTGAATCTATGAGTACTCTTTGTGTGAATCATTGGAAATTACTGCATTGTGTGTTTTTTGTATTTAAGCTGCGAAGATTTGTGTAAGTGTGTTTTCTATTCTGGATCTGTTCTGTTCTCTTTATGGCATGCTGTGCTACTGTCATAAAAGCATATAATTATAGATCTAGCGCACGTGGATGCGAGTAGAGACCTAATTGACCCTGCGCAGAACAAGGTAATCTAAGTATCACAGGGCCTAGCGCAGCTATGCTTGCCTTACCTATCCTTTCTTAGGGTGTGGAAACCTGGTTCCAGCACCCACCCATACTACTTCGAGTGAGACTTTGACCTGCGCAAGTAGGTCATTTCCGAAAGGGCCAGTAGTATAGGGGTTTGTTGTCAAACGATGCACACCGAACCTGGGTCAGGACCCCTCGAGCCAAAAAATGGTTTCGTTGCCGGGACCTGGAGAATCTTGAGAAAGGGATCAGGTAATGAAAAGAGAATATTGGAAGCCTAAAAGAAAGGAAATTGAAGACTGGTTTGAAAATCAGATCCAGGAATTTGCGGTAAAAGAAAATCGCAGCGAAAAGTTAATAGTGGAAAGGTGGAAAATTAGGTACATTCTTATAGAAAGCTATGAAATATTCTTTGTGACATTTGTGATCGAGCTTCAAGAGTGGCTGGCCAGACTTGTAGAATTCCAGAAGTGCTGGAAGGACAAGCGAGTCACTCAGTGGACCCCAAAGCTGATTCAGAAGCTGGAGAGGACTGATAATACTATCACACGCATGATCGATCACTGGGTGGATAGTGTGCTAGGAGGATTTGTGACAGAATTTTCCATGATCAGTTTGTCTCATACTCTGAGGCTGAATGACGATTCTTTAAAGGGTTCCGGGGCAAATTTTTGAGGACATTACTGTTGCTGATTAAGATATTACTGTGTGAAAAGAGCATTCTGTGTAGTCATACCGACTGAATGACCTCGGATCTAGATGGAAGCGCGACGCGCAGTGGTAAATACTATCAGATCAACCTTGAAGGAGGGAGATCCACCTATAATCCGTTGCAAGAACCAGCTGTGCAAGATCCCTCGGCTACACCATCGCCCAGGAAGCACAAAGGTAAGAACTCTCCCATACCACCAACCCCACCGAGCAACGATATTTCTATGCACCTAAGATTGCCTACCTTCAAGGGGGTAGGAGATGAAGATATGGACCGATTTTGGTTTGTTTTAGACTCCATTTGGATTGCGCAGAATGTGGCAACCGATATGGTGAAGAGGGCGTAGCTGTCCCTGGCATTCGAGAATAGAGCACTGGACTGGTATATGAGATACATTGCCCAGAATGGGAGTGCATATCTTCAAGATATCAAAGACGCTCTAAAACAACAGTTCTGAAAGCCAAAATATTACTCCCAGCTGGTAGTGGAAGTAAAGGACTTCAAACAAGGTGCGTCTGAGTCGGTGTGGAAGGTTGATCAGCGATTGAAGAGAGCAATCAGGGAAGGAAGATTCGAGTATGACAATAGACAACATACATAATGGTTCATCGCTATGTTGTTACCTCACCTGCGCACGCCAATGAGTCACCAAACCTTTGAATCGTAGGAAAAAGCTATGGAAGTCACTATGAAACTAGAGGCTACACCCAGAGAGGATACGTCGGTAGGGGTACAAAAAATTTAGGAACAACTTTGGGCTATGCATATGGAAATACAGAACCTGCAAAGGGAGCGAGGAAAGGATAGCCACGCAGATCTATGGTGCATACGATGTCGGGTATCTGGCCACACGAAGGATCAATGTCCTCTACTGGCAGATTACATGCAGGTGGGAGGACCTAGTCTGGTACGCCTAGGAGTAAGTGGGGAACCCATCCTATCACGACCAGGCTTGAGCGGACCTGCGCTCTGGTGTGACGACTGTCATGTAGCAAGACTGTGTTAGCCATCAGTAAATTTTGTTGCAGAAAATGATGGCTAAAACAAGTCTTTAGTCTTCAAGAAATAGATTTCATGAAAAATTTGTGACTTCTTGAAGCCTCTTTGTGATTCTTGTCTCAAAGGGTCCATGTCCTTGGCATTTTCACTTAAAAACCTTCAAAAGCCTGCTGCCCCCTTCAAAAATCCACCGAGAAATCTACTTTTCCCTTCAAAACTGTTTTCTAAAGCAACCCCATTTTCATCATTTCATAGCCCTCATTTCCCCTTATTTATCCTTCATTTTCCTCTAAAAAACCCACTTTTTCCTTCATTAAAAATCCTCATTTTCCCTAAAAACCCCTTTTTAAACCATTAAAAAACCCTTTGTAATGGTTTAAGAACCTCTTTTGCCTGTCGGAAGCTTTAAAAAGCTAAAAACCCCTCTTTTTAATGCCTATATCCTCCCTTTCATAAAAATTTGGGCCTTAAGCCCCTTTGGGGTTTTGAGCCCCAGCCCCTTCCAACATATAACCTACGCTTGCGACCAGGTGCTAGCCTCATCGCATCGGCATTTCCACTAAAAGCCTGCATTTTCTTTACAACCTTCCCCCGCTGATGCGATTAGCCCCTTATCACCACCGCCCTTGGTCACTTGTCCCCTCCACATGACCATGGCCCGACGCCCTGCTCTAGGCCCCTTTCCCTTCTCCTTTGCATTTTTCTCCGCATTATTTATTAAACCCCTGTCTAGATCCTGGCCGTAGATATATATGATCTAATGACGAATATTTGTTTCCCCCTTCTCCTTTTTCCCTTAAATATATTCCTCCATTCCTTGATTTTTCCCCGCCTTACCATTCCATCAAACAATCCTCACCGTAGATCTTATGGATCTAACATTTCTCGTTTAACCTGACGATCTAATGACCCTCCCGCTACATGAAAAAAGGTTGTGATGTCACCTAATGGTCCCACATCCCACTACCCAACTGCCCATCCTATCATGCCCCGACACCTGTTCCCCACTACAGCGCCCGTCGTACAACTTTCCATCGTGCCTGGTCTGCACCGTCAGATCTCATCCCCCTCATCCGACGATTTTCATCGCATATCGCGTGGTTTTTCTATCCAGATATTAACACTAAAAAATCACGCGATACCGGCAGTATCAAAAATTCCACACGACGCGATGCAATTGGATCGCGTTTCCTCTAGGCGAAACCACTTACCGCCCGAGGGTCACGCGAAAACCACCCATGGTATTTCGAAAACCACTTTTTCCCAAATTCGCGCTAAAATCCATTTTAAACTAGATTTTCCCCTATTTACTTCATGATACCTCTTCCGCCTACATATTCCCCTCCTCTGCACTGCTCCTCCCACTCTCTATCATCCTCTGTAAGCAGTTTTCCAACCCGCAGGATTTTTTGTAATGTTTTTTGTGGTTTTTGCAGGTGTTTTTGACAGCAGTTTGTGAGGCTGAAAGCCCCCTACGGTTCATAGAGAAACCGGGCCTGAGATCATGATCCCTGAAACTTTGAACATGCAGAACATAATCTTCTGGGGTTTATTTCATGGTTTGGTTAGTACTGTGTAAGCGCTGGTCATACCCTTAAACCCTTCAACGCACTAAAAACCTCCTATCCACATTACTAAAGGAAAAAGACAGTAAAGGCTAAAGATTAAGATTAAAGAATTTTCCGGTGTGAAAGATCGAAGGTTGAAAGGTTCAGATCCTATGGTTTTTAGGTTAAAACATGTTTAAAGGTAAAAACAATCAGCAAAGGGCCTAAGATAACTTAAGCATAGAGATAGGGGGTAAAACACCATTTGAAGGATTAAAAGAGTTAAATCCTGTTTTTTTAAGGATAAAACACAGTGTAAAGGTGGACACAGTCAACATATAAGGATTAAAGACCCCGAAGTGATTGTAAAGGCCCGAAAGCAAGAATCAGGGCTTAAGCAGTGTTTAAAGCCACCAGGACATACAAATCAATAAAGGAAGCCTCTAAATGCCACATCATTGAGGCTATAACTCCTCAAACTGCCACCTGCGAGCTTATTTCATCAGAAGAGTGCATATTAATTGCACAGTCAAGGATATTTTTAAAGACAGCTCGAAATTAACTACCAACCTACCAAAAATCCTTAAATTCAACAAAAGTGACTAAAGGTGATGAAATTTAATGTAAAATTGATTAAAACAGAGATGAGCATTCGAAAAATTCTCCCTTAGGCCTCCCAAAGGTCAATAAACCATTACTCTGTATTAATTGAACAAATGAACCCTTCTTACACTCCACCTTCTCATTCTTCTATAAATACTTCTGTAGAAGACAGTATAGAGGTTGGTCTTTGAATACTTGTTGAATGTAAATAGCTGTTGAAGCATGCTGTAGCTCTGTTAGGAATTGAAGATACATAAGCTGAGATGAGAAGTTTGAAGCTGTAAAGACCCACTGGACTTGAAGATTGTAACTCGTTTGAACATCAAATACAATAGATGATTTATGGGATCCTGGTCTATGTCAATGGTGATGTGTTTCTCACAGTAATTGTTATTTTCTTTATGTTTTCATTCTGTCCACTTTTCTTTGATAAAGAACAACAAATATATATTAGGATTTACTTTTAAAGTACCCTAAATCTCACTGATAAATCTTTATCCTTTATGTTTTCTTCTAAATGTGTTTTGAAGGTAAGTCAATAGAGTATAACCAATGAAGTGTTGGTAAGCCCATGTTTCCGAGTAAAACTTGAGATATTGTCTTTGAATGTTCTTGAAAAGTATGCTAATTAAAGTTGAGCTAGAGAAGTTTATGGTTAGCCCTGTCCTCTAGTTTATCTCCAACAGTTGCTTTGAATAGTTCCCTTAAGAGTATGTTGAAATCATTCTAGTTTAAAAGTGCTTACCTGATCTTAGACTACTTTTTATGTTCATCATGAATGTCTTCCATTGAGAATATGTTGAAAGAAGGCTAGGTTAAAAGTCCTTACTTGATCTTAAGCTTCTCTTTGTTTCCTTATATGTTTGCTTCATCACTTTCTTAGTGTTTCATTCCATAAAATCAACTTAAAGAGATCCTTTGACATATATGACTTTCCCCATGGACCACTCTTGAACCTTGCTGTGAAATTAAATCCTATTATGACTCCATAGCCCAATGGATTGATGTTGTTCCTTGCTTATCTTATCAGTTGAACCATTCTGTCAGTTACTCACACCTTCACCCTTCATATAGACTTCCTTCATCTTCATTTTATCCTGCCCAACCAAAACAAAAAACTTTGTACTTTATAACTAGCATAATATCATATTATAAGCCTTAAATATCACATCTTTGAAAACACATATATAGAGAGACCCCTCTCTGAATTTAGGATGGCTAGATCCTCAAATTCCAAAGTGGTTTTGATGTAGGCTCTGCAACGTTTGTACTTGCCAATCTTGCAAACTACGGAGACCTAACAAAGTGGCGACCATATTGGGGACTTCTGAGTAAAAATCCTTAAAACAAAATTCTCAGTATTCACTTAAGTGAAATTAGCTTTCTTCAAGCACTATCAAGCGTATTGGTGATCATGATAGAACTTGTCTAAATAAGTGGAAATCTAGGTACTTCTTAGGATTCTAACATATCCTTATCAAACCTTGGAGAAACCAGCTAAGTAAGCCACAGAGTAAAATCTGTTTGTCTCATCACCGTAGCTAAGTGTTGAAACAGATTTAGGTCACTCTCATAACCCATAGGACTATAAAAAACTCAGAAAAACCAAAAACTATTTCAGATTGGTATTCAAACCTATTAGAGGTGGTGGACCATAAAACATTTTACCTTCTAAAAACTAAAAATTTCCACCTGGTGACTCCACAATCCTAAATAGACCTAAAGAATCCACTGGGAAACCCATTTCTATCAAAAATCATACAGACTCAACTTAGGAAAACTTTGATGATTAAGTTTTCTTATTAAAATATCAGTTAGCCTATTAAAGATTGTCATACTTGGTTAAAATTTTCTTAGTATTGGGTGTGAAAACATAGCATAGTGGCTTCTAGAAGAGTTCATACAAGAGCCTATCCTGACCCAAATCCTCCTAAGATAGTTGATAATCCAGAAAGCATACTTAGGAAGTCTCCTAAGTCTAAAACTTCAACTGTTGTCAGACCAATCCATAGAGCTAATATCGTTCTTGAAAACCTTACAACTCTACAAGATTCACAAGTTGACTTAAGAAACCCATTCAGAACTAGGTCACTTGATGGTATTGATCAGATAGACTTTGAGCCTTCACACTCACCCCAACATAGCAGTGAGAAAACTGTTAGCAGAGAAACTACCCAACCTGATTTACATTTCCTTCATAATTTTGGTTTCTCTCATCCAAGATCTGCTCAACAGTATCTTGCTGGTCCATCCACTTCTGTTATCCATACTCCCACTGTTCAAGCTACTCCATTCCATCATTCTCCTCCCATATTACATCCTCCACCTGTAAACCCCCCACCTTTTCCACAACCTCCTATCATGGCAACATAATATGCTCCCCTAGTCCTTCCTTTACCTTTAGTCAATCTGCTACAGGACAATCAGTCCAAGATTCCATTATATGATGCCAGTGGTTCTACTACTGCTTCACAACATGTGGACAATATGAATCACTATTTTGATAGAAATGAGATTGATGATGAAACTGCCAAACTTAGATTATTTGCTCAAATCTTAGGGGGAGAAGCAAGAAAGTGGTTCAAAGGCTTAACCCGTCATAGTATTAATGACCTCCAAGCTCTCCATCAGTGATTCCTAAACAAATGGGAAATCATAAAAAAACCCTCTCTAAATACTGTCAGATTACAACAACCTCAAAAGAAACACTAGGGAAAGTGTTAAAAATTAATGCACTAGATTCAATAGTGTTTATAATGCATTACCCCCAGATTTGAAACCTCCACAAGGATCAGATTTGGCCAAATTTCCTGAAGGATTTGATCTTGAAATGGCATATCAACTAAGAGAAAGAGATCCCTTGAATTTAGAAGACATGTAGAAAGGAGCTCTTGCTATAGAAGTAAATCTGATTGAGAAAAGAGCTAGGATGAGGAATGAAAAGAAAGTATCATTTAGGGAGGAAGCTGCACCTTCCACATCTAGTTCAAAAATGGAGAGAATGATGGAGGAAATGATGAAGAATATGAGCATACTTGAGAGAGCACAATCTAGAGAAAATCAATCAGCCCGTCAAAACAGAAATCAATCTCAAAATCAAAATCAGAACTTTAGGAGAAATCAACCTCAAAAAAGACAAAGAGAGGATGATCAATAGATCAAACCTCCCTTCCAAGAAAATTATGTGAATGAGGATGAAGAAACCAATGAACAAACATAGGATGACAACATAAACATGCTGGGAGTAAGCAATGAGGATTCCGATTTCCTCCATGAAGGAAAACAAGGTCTATATACACCTTATGATGACAGAAGACCACAAACTAATTATTATGAAAAATACTCTGAAAATGCAATCACAGGATCACCTAAGAAATATGACCTAAGAATTAAAAAGAATCAAGAAATTCACAGGAACAAAATCTCTGATAAATCTACCAAAAACAACCCTGAAAATGTTCCCAAAAAGACAGCAGGGATTCATAAAACAGTGGCTGTAAATTCTAATTTAAACAAAGGAAAAAACACCCAAGCCGATAAAAAATAGAGTGTCAACCCCAGTAGCACTAGCACCTCAGCTAATGCTCCTGAAAAAACCATTTTAACTGTTGTAAATATTAAAAATTAGCAAGTTGACTTTGCTGAACAAGTAGTGACTAACAAGGCTGAATTAAACATTTCGAAAAACCAGATTCCTTTTAGCCTAGAGAATGAAATATCTAAAATCAAAATATCTGTCCCATTTACTGAGTTAGTCACTAAAAATGTATATATAGGTCAAATTTTGAAAGCTTTGAACATAGAAGATGTTCATGACACTGTCAACTTAAATGATGATACCCCAGAGCTCATATTTGGACCAAAAATTGAAGGAAAATTTCAAGAAGGAACTACTTCTCCATTCTACATCAGCTTAAACATCCATGAAAATATTTTGCACAATGCCATGCTTGACTCAGGAGCATCACACAACCTCATGCCCAAGGTGATAATGGAAAGATTAGGCTTAGAGGTGACTAGACCCTACAAAGATTTATATTCCTTTGATTCAAGTAGGGTGAGATGCCTAGGCTTACTTAAAGATTTGTGTGTTAAATTAGTCCAAATTACAGCCAAGAGTTTAGTGATGGACATTGTAGTGGCTGATATACCCCCCCAAATATGGCATGCTTCTTTCAAGGTCATGGGGTGCTAAGTTACAAGGTACTATGCAGATGGATATGAATTATGCCACCATCCCTGTCTTCAGTCAGTCTAGAAGACTCTATATGGAAACACACATGAAATACATGGTGAGTAGACAAGAAAGACCAGAGAACTCTCCTCTTTACTCCATACACACTAACCTCGACTCTTTCATTCTTTTCAATGATGATATTCCTAAAGAGAAAGAGTTGGTCGATGAAAAATCATCAAATTCTGTAATCACATCACATGCAAACATAGTTATAGTTATGGATAAAGAGGAAAACAAAGAGAAAATTAAAAAACAATTTTTTGATTTAGAAATTTATAAAAAATAGGTTAAAGGTCTTGAAGTGCAAAACAATCATAAGCATAACACAGATCATAAAAATCAAAGAGTAAAACCTCAAGACATTGAAAACCTTGAGGAACAAAACACAGAAAAATGTAGTGCAGATCCTTGTAAAAAGCAGAATGATGAACAAAACAAAGAAGACAACAATAAAATAAATGACAAATATGAAAACAATCCTCTTTGGAACATGAATTTTGATGGGTCTTGCACTAAAAATGATGTAGGAGCAGGCATATGGTTACACAACACTCAAAACAATCATGCTAAGGGGCATTCCTATAAATTAAACTTTCACTGTACAAACAACATAACTGAGTATGAGGCTCTCCTCTTAGGCCTGCATTTATTGAAAAAACTAGGGGCCAAAAGGATAAAAGTTCATGGAGATTTTGAGTTGATTATTAGGCAAGTAAATGGGGAGTACAATGCTAAACACCCCAGACTTAGAGCCTATAGAGAAGATGCCATGGACTTGTTAAAAAAATTTGATGAATTCCAACTTATCTTTAGCCCAAGAAACCAAAATGTCCTTGCCAATGGTTTAGCCTTTGCTGCTAGAACTTGTCTTACACCTTATGAAATCAAGAAATGCACCACCCAAGTCAAATTTAGACCAACTGTCCCAGATAATGAAAAATATTGGCAAGTTTTTGATGGAGATAAACAAATAGAAGACTTCCTACAGTCCAAAAATGAATTTGAAACATCAAGCTCATATTCAGATTTTGATAAAGACTATACTAATGAAGAAAACCCACTTAATGAAGAAGAAAAGTCTCCTGAGTTCATAGAAATAAATCTGTTAACAAATGAATTCCAACATATGACAGAAATTAGCACAAACTTAGAAGATGAAGACTTAGAAGTGTTGTAATCTAAAGACCAAAGCTTGCCAAAAGGACTGGTTCCTTTAGAGGAATTATTTGATTTGAATGATGTGGCCAAGAAGCCAAAACTGGAACCCATAGAAACTAAAGTGGAAGAATGTAACATAGGCAGTGAGGAAAAGCCCAAAATGATCAAACAGTCAAGAACACTGCTAGCTCACATTAAATTGAAATATATTGAGCTATTTAAAGAATTTTCTGATGTGTTTGCATGGAGCTATGAATATTGAAATCATATGATACAAAAATAATTCAGCATAAAATACCTCTCAAAGAAAACCAGAAACCTTTTAAACTGAAATTGCGCAGAATCAACCCTGTTCAATTACCCCTGGTAGAGAAAGAAATCAAAAAAATGTATGATGCTGGAATTGTTGTCCCTGTTAGGTACTCAGAATGGGTGTCTAATCTTGTATCAGTTAGGAAGAAAACGGGGGAGATAAGGCTTTGCATTGATTTTAGAAACTTAAACAAAGCCTCATTAAAGGATAATTATCCCTTTCCCAAAATGGATCATATTTTACAAAAGGTAGTTGGTTCCAAAAGAATTTCTTTGCTAGATGGCTTCTCAGGTACAAACAAATTTTGGTACATCCCGATGATCAACTTAAAACAACCTTTACTACACCTTGGGATACTTTCATGTATTTGAAAATGCCCTTTGGTTTAATGAATGCTGGTGCCACATTTCAGAGAGCCATGGATATAGCATTCTCAGAAGAAATATGTTACTTCATTGTGATTTACCTTGATGATATAACTGTTTATTCTAAAACAGATGAAGAACACCTTATACACTTGAGAAAATTCTTTGAGAAATGCAGAAAATTTGGGTTATCTTTAAATCCAAAGAAAACACTATTTGGTCTCCAAGAAGGTAAACTTCTTGGACATATCATATCAGAAGAAGGAATAAGGATAGACCCAAAAATGATTGATGGTATATTGCAAATCAGCCACCCCAGAAACATCAAGGAACTTCAATATTTCATTGGAAAGATTAATTTCTTAAGAAGGTTCATACCCAATCTAGTTGAACTCCTTAGAAACATGACAAACATGCTTAAGAAGGAAGAAGGAGTTAAATGGACCTTAGAAGCAAATAAATCATTTGAAATGGTAAAATAATCACTCACCAAAACACCAGTTCTTATCAGTCCTGACTTTTCAAAAGATTTCTTTATTTTTTCATTTGCATCAAAACACATAGTATCTGCTATCCTATTATAGAAGAATTTGAATGGACAAGAGCATCCCATTGCATTTTCAGCAAAGCATCGAGAGATGCACCTCTGGAGTACAATATAATGGAAAAAAAAGCCTTTGCCTTGGTCAAAGCCTTAAAAGACTTTAGAGTTTACATTTTACATTCCCACATCATAGCGTTTGTGCCTCATTGAGTTGCGAAAGACATATTGACCCAAGATCTAGATGGAAAAAGAGGAAAGTGGATTGCTATAATTTTAGAGTATGACTTAGAAATCAAACCCACTAAACTCATAAAGAGTCAAGGACTAGCAAAACTAATGGCTGAATCCAACTTCCAAGCTCTTGATATAAACATGTTTAATGCATTAGATGAACAGGAGGAGTTTTCAACTCCAATTATTGAAGATCATTTTTTAAATTCATCTTGGTATGATGACATTTTGTATGTTTTGCTCAATCTTAATGTTCCTCCCGGTTTGTCTAAAACGAAGGTAAGGTTCTTAAAATTGAAAGCTGTAAATTAATGCGTTTTGAATAAATGTTTATACTGGAAAAATGCTAGTGGATTATTGCTTAAATGTTTGCTTGAGAATGATGCAGATAATATCAAGCGTGAGTTTCATGAAGGAGAATGTGGAGGCCACCTCTACTGGAAATCAACTGTTAAATAAATCCTTAGAGCTGGCTATTACTGGCCCACCCTCTGTAATGTTCCAAATTTTTATGGAACATTAATTTTTGATAAGAGATGAATAAAATGGGTAGGGCACCCATTATTTTCTTAATTATAGAATAAAAATCCTCTAAGTATGAAATAGGATCATATTGGAGCTGGATTTCACACCTCCATGTGTGAAAGGAGGTTTTTGCAAACACGCTTGGCCAAGGTTGACCAAGTCAAAATGCGTTGGCATGAGTTGGAAAGCACTATGTGGGACAACGTAGGCGGGAAGATTATAGAGAAGAGGAAACCCTAATTCGAAATAGGGTCTATGGAGGGAAAGCTCATTGTATAAAAGAGAAGCAAGACAGCCATTGTGGATATCTTTTGATCATTTTACACTTGAGTCTTGAAGACTTGCTGCTGCCTCTTGCTGTTCAGCAGAGCTGCAGTGCCTTCGGGCACGAGGGATTCCTGTTGAGGATTTCCTCTCCTTCTTGAGTAGCTCATGAAGGATTGCACTCATCCTACATATCCAGGCATTCAGGCCATGAGCTTCAGTCATCTACATCAACGCAATTTCTGCAGAAGAGATTGTGCAGTTTTGCTGGGTGTTGCCGGGGAGGTTTCCATACACCATCCGGAGCTTTTTTTTCAGTGGAGAGATGTTATATTCATTGGGAGATCAGAAATGGAGGTTCTAGAGCATATCCCACCATCTTTGGCATCAGGCCAACCACTTTCCATCAGAGGCAGTGCAGTCCCTCTCTTAGACAACGTTTTCTTGGTGCATAATTGCTGTGAGGGATTAGCAGATTTTGGAGGGGAAGTCTTGGGTGAAAGGATCAACCTTTCACTTCAGATTTTCATTGGAGAAGGGCTCTTCATATGCAATAGATATTTCAGCCTTCTCCACTCATTTCCAGCTCTTGAGTTGCTGCTGCCCAACAACTCCGACATTTCTGTAAAATGTCATTTTTGTATAGATTTCAGCCAATCCTCTTAAAGGATTGTTGTATTGTACTTTCAGGGGTTGAGATCATGCTCCCCCTTCGTTATTTGAGCCTACATTGTCATATCATTGTATTTTCATTATTTATGCAGCAGTCCCTCTCTATAACTGCGCAGTCATGGCCTAGGGCTCTCTTTATGCAGCAGTGTTTCTCATGTTTCCTTGTACAAATTTCTTGAGGCTTGTTGTGCCTTTCTTGAGTGATCCTTTCCTCAAGAAGATTTATATTTTATGTTGCTATGTTATAATATGATGGCCATTGTATTCTCCGGCATTTCATGTGTATATTATTAACTGCTATTTCATTAGATGTATTTGTTATTACTGTAGCTCTATCTTTAGGTATTCTCAATAGAGTAGCTGGTTCCTAATAGGAAATCTCACATAGCTATAGACAGAGTCTATGAAGGGCCAGGTAGCCTCTGGATCTCACCCTCTTTTTAGAGGTGACATATCCGGAAAATTCTTCCACAGTCTATCTCTAGAATAGACTTGTGAAATTTTTGGAAAAGGAATATCTAATATATTCCCAACATTGCAGAAATTTCCCCATTTGGGATATTACAGTAGTATCAGAGCATCGAACTGGCACAGCCTGTGAGTTTGATTTTAGAGGAGAATGATGAAGAAGATGAGCTTGAGCTCATCCATTTTTGAATAAAGAAGAGCCTCCTTGAGGAGGAGGAGAATAAAAGAGAAGAAGAGGAAGGTCCATGCACTTCCTATTCTCTCGAAGACTAGCATGGAAGATGCTTGGATTTCCAGATATTATGCAAGTACCTGGGTGACTATAAAACCCATCCTACAGCATTCAGGAGAGCTACAATGTTCTCACAGTCTATTCAGCAGATGGAGGAGAGAAGGCCCTATGGAAAAGAAGAAATCAGAGGCAATGGGTTTCTATTGTCTACATTTGATGGGTTACTTCAGCTAGAGCTTGGGAGAAGAAGTTGGAGGAAGTTTTATTGCTGCATCCAGTGGCAGAGAAAGAAGCAGTGTTAATGGAGTCGCTACACATGGAGGAGGAAACATCTATTTGATGGTTCAAACCCTTGGCCCATTCAAGGGTGAGTTATTTTGCAGTCTTTGTTCAAAGGTTGATCCAAAACTTTGATGGAGAAAGAACAAAGAAAGAGAAGCTCACACCACCATGGGAGGAAGATTGTACCAACGCTGCTACAACTTTGAAGGAGTAGCCTTCAACATCTATGGATGAAGAAGCCATTGGAGGAAAAGCCATTGCAGCCACAAAAGAAGATCCCAATATCCACCAAGGTATGAGTAAAGTTCCACTTTCTATTTTAGCAAATAATCTTAAGGATGGTGGAATTTCATATGAGGAGATCCCAGGATCGAATCACATGGCCACTTTAGAGCCTCATGTTTGCACTGTGCTATGAAAAGGGTTCAAGGAGGAGAAGAACCCTCATCCTCATACATCTTTGATGATTTGCATTCAACCTTCAAGGTGGGAGTGCAAACTTTTGGAGGATAAAGAAAACCATGACACTGTTGGGTGTGGAGCCTGATTTTCTTCCAAATTCAGAGATCCTTGTTTTAGCTGGATGTATACCCCAGGAAAATTGTACACCCTTTCACGCGGGGGGGGGTGCGGGGGGGCTGACCCCCTGGCTAGGGGGTCCGGGGGCTAGCGATCCCCCGGTGGGCGTTTTGGGGGCAGCGCCCCTGAAGCCAAAAATAGATGTAAAATTGCCTTGTAAAAGTATAGTAATTTCTAGTCAATCTGGGCCGTTCATTAGGTGGATGATATGATGGTAGAAGTTATGTTTAGTTTAGGGTTTTTTGCCCTAGAAGGCAACCCCTTGCTTTTATGAGGGTATTGTATTGCTGCTGCGCATTGTATGTGTATTCTCTAAGCAAGAAACAGATAGGGAGACTGTGAGAGAGAACAGAGGATATTACAGCAGATCTACTGTAGGTTTTGTCTCTTCATTTTTGCTGGATAATAGAAAGGAAGGACTGGCTGTTTGGGGTGGACGTAGCCCAAACTAGGTGAACCACGTATATCTATGTCTGTCTGGTTTTTATGTGTTTTGTGTGCTTGTATTTTCCTCATATTTTATGTTTTGCATTGCTCTGTAAGATTTAATTTTGTAATAGACACCTCCATGGAGAATCATGAAAAAATTTGTGAACCGATGGAGGAGACAACTGCTACACCATTGGGGGAACCAGCAGCGCTGTTGAACATGGGTGGAGAGGAGATATCACCTCCATCACATTTGGATCCTCATAGATCCAACATAGTCATGGGAGAGAGGCCTTTCTTAATGGGTCTCCAAGGAGCTACATTTCAAACTCTCATGAAATGCAAAGAGTAGGAAATTTGTTTGGGAGAATGGTAGCCCTCATGGGAGGAGTACCAAAATGATGGAGAAGAGATGGCCGGATGTTTACATCATTGGGCAGCAAGGAGAAGGGATACATATTGATGATATGACATATAGATATCAGTCATGATACCTTCATCACATGAGTCATAGATGTGAGCATGAGGAGGCAACAGGCACTTGAGTTGCTTGACATTGATGGGAGAGAGCACAAGCAGGTTTGCTCTCACATGATTCATGATGTTGCGGGAGGAGGAGATGGCATTCTCTCCTTGAACTTGGATGATAGGGAGGTACTTCCACCTTGGGAGGAACTTCTTATGTATTGCAGCATTATGAAAGACATCTTTGGCAAGGAGCATGCCAAAGAATGGAGCTTGGTATTGATGGGAGCTTATGGGTATAGGCCAACAATGTTGTCTCTTTGGAGCAGTGAATTATTGACGAAGTGTGCCCAGCGGAAGTGTGGTGGATCCATAACCCACAAGTCCCAGGAAAATTTCATAATTATTGCACTTGATGGATAAAGATGAGGTGAGATGGATAAGGCAGCCATATATTACTGTGCTACATTCTTCTTGATTTGGATTCCCAAGCATGAGAAGAAGGGTCTTCTTGCTGCAACTAGTTCATTCCTCTTCATGGGAGCATGCCAAACAATTATGGAGGGTTCATTCATGGATCCATACATCATCTTACTCCCATTATATGGTAAGAGATATGTTTTGCATTGATTGATTTGTATACTCTTATCATTATTTTGCAGTGCATGGCTCTACAAGAGGGCAAGCCTTTCAGATTGCTCCATGGGAAAAAATTGGGCCAACTTGTATGATGGAGGCAGCCATATTTTATATGGCCTTGGGAAAGTGTTTTCTTTCATGTATGATCAGTGATATACTCAGCCATTTTCTATTTATCGGTAGCTATCATGACATACATAGCTAGTCATGTAACACAAAACAACTTGCCATGAGATTTTCTTAAGCAACAGTTTGGGAAAACTGCGCTGACACTCTTGAGGAAACTATTGGTACGCTCTTGAAACACATGAAACCTTTAGCACTTTCCTCATTTTATTTTTGGTCACGACTTCCTTGCTGATATGGATCAGATTTGTGAAAGAAGCATGATTATGAGAAAGGCACATGAGTTGGATGTGTCTTTGAGTGAGAAAAACTCTCACATTTTCTAAGGGGAACATGACGAGGAGGCATGGCTACAACCACATATTTGCTTATTTGTGGGGTAAGCCATAGGATTGGTAATTTTATCCATCCATTGTATGTATATGGGTAGGTGTTTGACCTTATGTTGCTGATTCACTCATCTATTTTACTGTTCATTAGTAGAGGTGATATTCTTGTACAATACTTGACATGCTATTTTCTACAGCTGCGGTGGATGAGGTTGCATTATAACCCTATGAGGCATGGTTTGAACTTGATGCACATGGTATAACCTATAGAAAACATGTCATGGGGACATTCTATGTTGATCTTGTCCTATTCATCGTAGATGACATGTCTTGGGCCAGCTGATTTTTCATTGATGGAGGAGAGATTTTTGGGGGAACTACTCTTCATTTTGCCATTTGAGGGCAATAAATTTGCAGCCAAAGATCAGCATACACTCCAAAATTATCATAAGTGGGGGAGAGGATAGCATGGGGCAAGTTATAGTGCTTTTCATGATCAGATTTTATCCCACCTTCATTTCCAGAGCTCAAGGTGGAGGGAGATTTTTCATGAGTTGTCTTGTTGGGAGGCAACTTATTTTTATGATTGATGGCTTGGGGTGAGAGATTCATATTGGGGATGATAAGTCCTATTATATATCATATCTCATGCCTCAATAAGGCCCTTAGATAGCTCTTGGTTCCTTCATGGATAGTTGCTTCTACATGATAGCTGTTTGGGAATGTTCACCCAAAGGCTAGATTGCATATGTTGGAGGGATAGTTTGAAGACTTGATTGTTGATATGGCATCCTTTTCTTGAGGAGATCATCACATAAGGATGATACAAGATGAAAGGGTAGAAAGGAACTCAGTTCATCCTTGCAATTTCTTAAGGGCAAGCAATATTTTGAGAGGGGAGGACTGTAATGTTCCAAATTTTTATGGAACATTAATTTTTCATAAGAGATGAATAAAATGGGTAGGGGACCCATTATTTGCTTGATTAGAGACTAAAAATACTCTAAGTATGAAAGAGAATCATATTAGAGCTGGATTTCACACCTCCATGTGTGAAAGGAGGTTTTTGCAAACATGCTTGGCCAAGGTTGACCAAGTCAAACTGTGTTGGCATGAGTTGGAAAGCACTATGTGGGATAACGTAGGAGGGAAGATTCTAGAGAAGAGGAAACACTAATTCGAAATAGGGTCTATGGAGGGAAAGCTCAATTTATAAAAGAGAAGCAAGGCAGCCATTATGGATATCTTTTGATCATTTTACACTTGAGTCTTGAAGACTTCTTGCTGCCTCTTGTTGTTCAGCAGAGTTGCAGTGCCTTCGGGCACGAGGGAGTCCTGTTGAGGATTTCCTCTCCTTCTTGAGTAGCTCATGAAGGATTGCACTCATCCTCCATATCTAGGAATTTAGGCCATGATCTTCAGTCATCTACATCAGTGCAGTTTCTGCAGCAGAGATTGTGCAGTGTTGCTGGGTGTTGCCGGGGAGGTTTCCATACACCATCCGGAGCTTGTTTTTTAGTGGAGAGATGTTATATTCATTGGGAGATCAGAAATGGAGGTTCTAGAGAATATCCCACCACCTTTGGCATCAGGCCAACCACTTTCCATCAGAGGCAGCACAGTCCCTCTCTTAAACATCGTTTTCTTGGTGCATAATTGCTGTGAGGGATTAACAGATTTTGGAGGGGAAGTCTTGGGTGAAAGGATCAGCATTTCACTTCAGATTTTCATTGGATAAGGGATCTTCATCTACAGAAGCTATTTCATCATTCTCCACTCATTTCCAGCTCTTGATTTGCTGCTGCCCAGCAACTCCGGAATTTCTGTAAAATGCCATTTTTGTATAGATTCAGCCAATCCTCTTAAAGGATTGTTGTATTGTACTTTCAGGGGTTGAGATCATGCTCCCCCTTCTTTATTTGAGCCTACATTGTCATATCATTGTATTTTCATTATTTATGCAGCAGTTCCTCTCTATAACTGCGCAGTCATGGCCTAGGGCTCTCTTTATGCAGCAGTGTTTCTCATGTTTCCTTGTACAACTTTGTTGAGGCTTGTTGTGCCTTTCTTGAGCAATCCTTTCCTCAAGAAGATGTATATTTTATGCTAATATGTTCTACTATGATGGCCATTGTATTCTCCGACATTTCATGTGTATATTATTCACTACTATTCCATTAGATGTATTTGTTATTACTGTAGCTCTATCTTGAGGTATTCTCAATAGAGTAGCTGGTTCCTAATAGGAAATCTCACATAGCTATAGACAGAGTCTGTGAAGGGCCAGGTAGCCTCTAGATCTCACCCTCTCTTTAGAGGTGACATATCTGGAAAATCCCCCCACAGTCTATCTCTGGAATAGACTTGTGAAATTTTTGGAAAAGTAATATCTAAGATATTCCCAACATTGTAGAAATTTCCCCATTTGGGATATTACACCCTCTTTCAAGATTTCCATAAAATTATTGTTGCTTGTCACAAATGCCAAATCTTTGAAGGCAAAAGAAAGCTGCTTCCCTTACCTCTGCAACCAATCACTATTGAAGCTCCTTTTCAGCAGTGTGGTCTAGACTTCATTGGGGAAATCCATCCTCCCTCATCTGCACAACATAGATGGATCCTCATAGCAACAGATTATTTTTCCGAATGGATAGAAGCCATCCCCTCTAGGAATTCCATAGACTCAGTCATCATCTCATTCCTTGAAAACCATATACTTTCCAGATTTGGCTGTCCTAGAAACATCATAACTGATAATGCTGCTGCATTTGGGTCTAAAAATATGGTAGAATTCTGTCACAAGTATCAAATCATATTGGGTCATTCCACAGCTTATTACCCTCAAGGTAATGGGCTTGCGGAATCCTCAAATAAAATTTTGGTAAACATTATCAAGAAGTTGTTGGAAGACAACAAGAAATCATGGCACAATAAGCTAGTACATGCTTTATGGGTAGACATACTAACCATTAAAAAATCCATTGGAATGTCTCCCTACCAGCTAGTTTATGGAACTGATGCAATATTTCCAACCAGTTTAGGAGTACCAGTAATGAGGCTGATCCAGGAAGTACATTCTGAAGATGATGATGTAACAAGAAGAATAAACCAGACTATACATTTACAACAAACCAGGGAGGAAGTATACATCAGAGCACAACAAGTACGAGAAAATATCAAGAAGATGTTTGAAAAAAGAACCAAGGCAAGTGATTTCAAGATTGGTGATAAAGTTTTGAAATGGGATTCAAGAAGAGAAGATAAGGGCAAGCATGGAAAATTTTATAACTTATGGCAAGGCCCTTATCTTATCCAATCTGCTATTGGGAACAATGCATTTTTTCTGCAAGAATTGGATGGAGCTTAATACTTTGGAGGCCCTGTAAATGGTAGAGTCCTCAAACATTATTTCTATTGACTGATTTTTTGTAGTTTCGAAACTTATTTTCATTGCATATATCACTGATTTTTGAAATTAAAAAAAGAGAAAAAGACAAAAACAATAGAAAAGAAAAAGAGGGCAAAAATAAAACAAGAAAGGTACAACCCCATACCCAAAAGAGAAATTCTGAAAGTCTGCAAGCTTAAATGCCACTATCAAAAACAACACTGCTATTTTAGTCATATATTCTAACCATGACTAAAATAGATTTCAATTTTCTGCTGATAGGTTAGAGAAGAAAGATTTTCCAAACTGTTCAATCTTGGCTTATCAATTTAAAATAGGATAGAAAAATAGAGGTTCAAACAAGCTCAAAACGTGAACCTGTAAGTTTGATGAAGGATTGGTTCTAATCTGCTCAAAATCTGAACCAAAGGAAGAAAATAACAACTCAAAAAGATCAAATCCAGAGTTGAAAGAAAGAATGAAGGATCTTTTTATTTTTTCAAATCTTCAGCCTTCATAGTTTTGTTTTAAATTTCTACAAATAAATTCTATGTGAAGCTTGTACATACAACCATAGACACCATGGCAAATCAGACAGTTTAAACCTGATTTGACTATGTTTTATATTTATGTTTTAGAAAATAGAGAATAAAACCTTTCCAGACAGTTTAATCCTGGCAGATAGCAACTTAGGTAGAGAATTTATGAGTTCAACAGTCTAATCTGAACTCATGGAAGAATTAAGGATAGACTTAGATTAGTTTTTCCTGTTTTCAAAAAGAATAAAATGTTGATGTTTAAGGTCTGCGAGTCCAAATGCACCTTTTGAAGAAAAAATGTTAGGAAGTAGGTTGTGTAGGTAGAATGTTTGGGAGAAATTTGTTTTTCTGATATAAAATACTGATCATATTTTAAAGCAACATGATCAAAGAAGGAAAATATTGTTAATGGATAAGACACACAGCTGCATCCCAGAGATCAATTTTTGAAATTCTTAACACCTCCAAAGAGATGTCATCCCTAAGTTGAGCCACTGTTAGCCATCAGTAAATTTTTTTGCAGCAAATGATGGCTAAAACAAGTCTTTATTCTTCAAGAAACAGATTTCATGCAGAATTTGTGACTTCTTGAAGCCTCTTTTTGATCCTTGTCTCAAAGGGTCCATGTCCTTGGCATTTTCACTTAAAAACCTTCAAAAGCCTACTGCCCCCTTCAAAAATCCACCAAGAAATCTACTTTTCCCTTCAAAATTGTTTTCTAAAGCAATCCCATTTTCATCATTTCATAGCCCTCATTTCCCCTTATTTATCCTTCATTTTCCTCTAAAAACCCCACTTTTTCCTTCACTAGAAATCCTCATTTTCCTTAAAAACCCCTTTTTAAACCATTAAAAAATCCTTTGTAATGGTTTAAGAACCTCTTTTGCCTATCAGAAGCTTTAAAAAGCTAAAAACCCCTCTTTTTAATGCCTATATCCTCCCTTTCATAAAAATTTGGGCCTTAAGCCCCTTTGGGGTTTTGAGCCCCAACCCCTTCCACCATATAACCTACGCCTGCGACCAGGTGCTAGCCTCCTCGCATCGAAATTTCCATTGAAAGCCCACATTTTATTCACAACCTTCCCTCGCCGATGCGATTAGCCCCTTATCGCCACCGCCCTTGGTCACCTATCCCCTCCACATGACCATGGACCGACGCCCTGCTCTAGGCCCCTTTCCCTTCTCCTTTGAATTTTTCTCCGCCTTATTTATTAAACCCCCGTCTAGATCCTAGCTGTAGATATATATGATCTAAAGGCGTAGATTCATTTCCCCCTTCTCCTTTTTCCCTTAAACACATTCCTCCGTTCCTTGATTTTTCCCCACCTTACCATTCCATCAAACGATCCTCACCGTAGATCTTATGGATCTAATGGTTCTCGTTTAACCTGATGATCCAATGACCCTCCCGCTACATGACAAAAGGCTATGATGTCACCTACCGGTCCCACATCCCACTACCCAATTTCCCATCCTATCACGCCCCGACACCTATTGCCTACTACAACGCCCACCGTGCAACTTTCCATCGCGCCGGGTCCACATCGTCAAATCTCATCCCCCTCATTTGACGATTTTCATCACATATAGTGTGATTTCACTATCCAGAGTTTAACACTTAAAATCATGCGATACTAGCAGTATCGAAAAGTCCATGCGGCGCGATGCAATTGGATCGCGTTCCCTCCGGGTGAAACCACTTACCACCCGAGGGTCGTGCGAAAACCTCCCGTGCTATTTTGAAAACCACTTTTTCTTGAATTTGTGCCAAAATCCATTTTATACTGGATTTTTTCCTATTTTCTTCATGAGACCTCTTCCGCCTGCATATTCCCCCCCTATGCACTACTCCTCCCGCTCTCTATCAGCCTGTGTAAGCATTTTTCCAACTCGCAGGATTTTTTGTAATGTTTTTTGTGGTTTTTGTAGGTGTTTTTGACAGCAGTTTGTGAGGCCGAAAGCCCCCTATGGTTCATAGAGAGACTGGGCTTGAGATCATGATCCCTAAAACTTCGAACATGCAAAGCATAAGCTTTTGGGGTTTATTTCATGGTTTGGTCAGTACTGTGTAAGCACTGGTCATACCCTTAAACCCTTCAATGCACTAAAAACCACCTGTCCATAGTAATAAAGGAAAAAGACAGTAAGGCCAAAGATTAAGATTAAAGAAGTTTCTGGTGCGAAATATCGAAGGTTGAAAAGTTCAGATCCTATGGTTTTTAGGTTAAAACATATTTAAAGGTAAAAACAATCAACAAAGGGCCCAAGATAACTTAAGCATAGAGATAAGGGATAAAACACCATTTGAATTATTAAAAGAGTTAAATCTTGTTGTTTTAAGGATAAAACACAGTGTAAAGGTGGACACAGTCAACATATAAGGGTTAAAGACCGCAAGGTGATTGTAAAGGCCCGAAAGCAAGAATCCGGGCTTAAGCAGTGTTTAAAGCCACCAGGACATACAAATCAATAAAGGAAGCCTCCGAATGCCACATCATTGAGGCTATAACTCCTCAAACTGCCACCTGCTAGCTTATTTCATCAAAAGAGTGCATATTAATTGCACAGTCAGGGATATTTTTAAAGACATCTCGAAATTATCTTCCAACCTACCAAAAACCCTTAAAGTCAACAAAAGTGACTAAAGGTGATGAAATTTAATGTAAAATTGATTAAAACAGAGATGAGCATTCGAAAACTTATCCCTTAGGCCTCCCAAAGGTCAATAAACCATTACTCTGTATTAATTGAACAAATGAACCCTTCTTACACTCCACCTCCTCATTCTTCTATAAATACTTCTGTAGAAGAAAATATAGAGGTTGGTCTTTGGATACTTGTTGAATGTAAATAGTTGTTGAAGCATGCTGTAGCTCTGTTAGGAATTGAAGATACATTAGCTGAGATGAGAAGTTTGAAGCTGTAAAGACCCACTGGACTTTGAATATTGTAACTGGTTTGAACATCAAATACAATAGCTGATTTATGGGATCCTGGTCTATGTCAATGGTGATGTGTTTCTATTTGTAATTGTTATTTTCTTTATGTTTTCATTCTGTCCACTTTTCTCTAATAAAGAACAATAAATATAGATTAGGATTTACTTTTAAAGTACCCTAAATCTCACTGATAAATCTTTATCCTTTATTTTGTCTTCTAAATGTGTTTTGAAGGTAAGTCAGTAGAGTATAACCAGTGAAGTGTTGGTAAGCCCATGTTTCCTGAGTAAAACTTGAGATATTGTCTTTGAATTTTCTTGAATAGTCTGCTAATTAAAGTTGAGCTAGAGAAGTTTATGGTTAGCCCTGTCCTCTATTTTATCTCCAACAGTTTCTTTGAAAAGTTCCCTTAAGAGTATGTTGAAAGCATGCTAGTTTAAAACTACTTACCTGATCTTAGACTACTTTTTATGTTCATCATGAATGTCTTTCATTGAGAATATGCTAAAAGCAGGCTAGGTTAAAAGTCCTTACTTGATCTTAAGCTACTCTTTGTTTCCTTATATGTTTGCTTCATCACTTTCTTAGTGTTTCATTCCATCAAATCAACTTAAAGAGATCCTTTGACATAGATGACTTGCCCCATGGACCACTCTTGAACCTTGCTGTGCAATTAAATCCTATTATGAATCCATAGTCCAATGGATTGATGTTGTTCCTTGCTTATCTTATCAGCTGAACCATTCTGTCAATTACTCACACCTTCACCCTTCATATAGACTTCCTTCATCTTCATTTTATCCTGCCCAACTAAAACAAAAACCCTTGTACTTTATAACTAGCCTAATATCATATTATAAACCTTAAAGATCATATCTTTGAAAACACATATATAGAGAGATAACTCTTTGAATCTAGGATGGCTAGATCCTCAGATTCCAAAGTGGTTTGATGTAGGCTCTGTAGCATTTGTACTTTCCAATATTGCAAACTATGGAGACCTAACAGACTGCATGATACAAACCATTTCCCTTGGCTAGGTGCGTATGTCCCAAAACTGAAGCAACAATGGTGTAGGTTCTGCCGATCGGTAGGACACGATGAGCAGAACTGTCGTACTTATGACTTGATGATAGATCGTGGGAACTTGTATAGGGTAAAATCAGACCCTGCGTCACCAAGACCGTCCGCGCACCTCGGGGGATCCCCAACTCGGGGCAGAGGAGGTCAGGGAGGAAGCGCAGGACGAGGACGTGGGCAGCTAATCTGTTATAACTGCGGAGAATGGGACACTTCGCCAGAGAATTCCCAAATCCCACCAGGCCATCGTGCAAGTATTGTAGGCAGCTGGGCCATGTGGTGCAGGATTTCCCAATTTTAATAGCCAAGATGCAGGAGAAACAACCCACCCCTACGAAGAATGTGAAAAGGGTTAAAACCGAGCTAAGAAATATAAATTCAAGTGTAAAAGTCATGACACGCAGCGGGATGGTCACCTAGGGAGCAAAGGAGGAACTTGCCTCTCAAGAAGGAGTGAATTTCAAAGAACAAGAACCACTGGTAGCCCCCGCGCAGCTGTCAACGCACCTCAAGATAGAGGAAGTGGTTGAGCCATTTTTGAAGGCATGTATGAAACTACTATGTAATGCACAGGCTATAGAAAATATTCAAGTATTATTGCATAACTGCACAACCTTTCCCAACACAATTCCTGAGACCGGGGATGTACACAAGCTATACAGCTATAAGAAACACACCGAAAGAGAAATGCGGTTGACTGCGCATATTGGCGACTACGAGATGGATCAAGTTATTCTCGATCTGGGGTCGGATGTGAATGTATTACCAAAGCAGAAATGGAAACGAATGGGAGAGCCTAAATTAGAATGGTCCACCATCCAGATGCGAATTTAAAATCAACAAAAAATCATTCCTTTGGGTAGGCTACCAAAAGTCATGGTAGATATCGCAGGAGTAAAAGTCCTAGTAGACTTTGAAGTCATAGAAATTGTGGAGGATGCGGATCCTTACCTTGCACTCCTAGGATTGGACTGGGCTATAGACATGGGGGGGATCATTAATCTCAAAAGCGCAGCATGGTGTTTAAGAACCACAGTACGCGTGTAATAGTACCACTAGATCCATCAGAAGGTGCGCGGTATACAGAGCCAGCCCACGAGGAGGAGGAAATAGATCACATTTACAAATTGAATGTGCGGGACGAATATCGGGTCAACCCCACGGCCGAAGGGGTACTCTGCTGGGAAAAGGACAGTGAATGTTTCTCCGACTCTGATGAGGAACTGGAAAACTGGCAAGAATGGTTGCACGAGGTTTCGGCGCTATGATGTCTTCGGACCACCAGGAATTTTCGCCGCATCTCTACCAAGGTAGGAGACCTACCCTACCATGATGATGCAGGTAATATTATGAAGTTTGTTGGAGCCAAAATTCCCAAGAAACGCAGGCTAGGGGCACTGTTGCTAAACCTGTGTGTTTGTGGGATACGCAAGGGCTAGTATTCCTGACTTGGGAGGAGTGTTGGAATAGGATGATCCTACAGTTGGGGACCCCAACTGACGGATGGGTCCTGAGGTCAGTAGACCCATGTAGATACTTGCTGACATACAAAAATCAAGGGTCCGATAGGATCCTACCCGAACAGGCTCACCTGGTTATCGCTGACCTAGGTTTGCGTTCGACTATGGAGGTGAACCAACACACACGCAATTGGGAGAAGCTACGAACACTTCAGGTGGCAGATGGCACGAAGGCACTTGACACAACCCTATAGAATAGGGAAGGAGCGCACCGATCAAGAATTTTGGTGGCCAAATTGCTGAACTGGTATCTGAACCGTGTCACGAAACACCTGGCATCAGCCTTAATTCGGGGTACGCGAGCAGCACGCGGGCATTATCCGAGGTCTGACGATCCGTGGGAGAGTCCTCAGGTATGAATAATGACCATTAAACTGCCCCACGTTGATAATAAAGGAACCTTACAGTTACGCAAAAGGGGCGGCACACCATCAATTCAGTCATTTATGGTAAGTTTGATCCGAATGATTAATGGTAAGTTTCACGTATGGATTAATCCACCATTAAATAGCTCTGGAAAGTGTGCAGTTAGCAGGATAACTTTGCAACAGGCTACATATTGTCTCTACACCATGCTCCTGTTATCTACCTACTGGCTTACTGGAATCATTGACATTTTCTGGGACGCCCTTCCTTTTGTTGCTATGGCGATCCCTAACCCGCTGAATGCTTCGGTCCCTGTCTGTTCAACACCCGCAGACATCATATTGCGAGGGCCCGGGGATGCCGAGTTTGACCAACTGATTGGTCGTTGGCCCCCTATGGAGGAGATTTCCTGTGAACCCCGCGCGAAGAGACACCATAGCTACGCGGAAGGAGTACCCGACCTTTGCAACTCGAGGACAACCGCGGAACCCAGCTGGATGGCCTAAGATGATACAGCAGAGGAGGGTATGTTAGTATCGCAGTCCCCCACCAACAGTATCCCAATCAGGTCACGACTAGTCCTGCGCCAGGAAGGCACACTGAGATATAGGGATATGTTGTGACTTCTCCACAGTCCCAGATTATCGACCAATAGAAGCCATATTTGTTCGCTCCCTCACACTTTCCTAGTTTACGATCATGCTCCAACCACTACAGACATCTAAATCGATTTGGCGCAGCTATTCCACGAAGCACTACAAGGACTATACACCACGGTGCTGCAAGAGGTTCGCCACCGTGACCAGACTACACGACAACAGTGTGAAATACCTCCGGAAGTTCGGGCACAGCGGATTTCATTTGTCACACAAGCAACAAATATTATTCAGGAGCAGCTTACACGGGGCATGCAATTGGTCAAATAAGATACGCAGCTCTGGACAACAGTCCGGTACCATCCTATGCGTCAACGTATATAGGACAACTTGACGTATAGGTCTCGATCAGATGAGAGCTCCCTTGCCCTCCAGCATTTCTGCGCAGTGTCTGGCCGCTATGGACATGATTGCGAATCTTCACCATACCAATCATGTCATCAGGAAACGGTTGAAACGATGGCGTAACACCGCCCTCCAGATCTCCCAAGATGCTCATACCACCATTGCGTGCCTCCACCAGATGTTAGAACAGGTTACCGCAGCTCCAAACGGCCCTGCATCCCTGACACTTGTCAACATTGCACAACGAGCTACTGTCCAGAGTCAGGAAGTGCTCCCTCCACTCTCCCGCGCTCTTGATACCTTGCATGCGCAAGTCGAAGTTGCAGCACCACAGTGACTTGGGACGAGTCACAAGATTGTGTTGGGGGACTGTTGGAACAGGGACTCCTACAAGCTGCAAAACTGGTCCATTTTGAATACTTTTGATTAAATTTAGTCTAGCGCAGGGGTTTTGGGGTGGGTCAAAGCCCCGAAAGCATTGTAATGGGTAAAAGGGTAAACCAGGGGTCCGAAAACCATGGTTTGCGGACCATAGGAAAGTATAGGCTAGATTATTATAAATAGAGGAATATTCTGTATTGTAAGGTAGAGAAATGAAGAGCTATTGATGCGAATTGTGGTTTAAGTTATCTGTTTAGGTTTTTGGGGAAAGGAATCCTGCTGGCTGTGTGCAGACCCTGCTGCTGTGTGCACAGGTTGGGAAGGGAATTGTAAGAAGGAATTGGTGAATTGATGAATAAGAAAGGTTGATAGAGAATTGAATCTGTGAGTACTCTTTGTGTGAATCATTGGAAATTACTGCATTGTGTGTTTTCTGTATTTAAGTTGCGAAGATCTGTGTAAGTGTGTTTTCTGTTTTGGATCTGTTCTGTTATGTTTATGCCACGCTGTGCTATTGTCATAAAAGCATATAATTCTAGATCTAGCACACGTAGATGCGAGTAGAGACCTAATTGACCCTACGTAGAACAAGGTAATCTGAGTATCACAGGGCCTAGCGCAGCTCTACTTGCCTTACCTATCCTTTCTTAGGGTGCGGAAACTTGGTTGCAGCACCCAACCATACTACTTCACATGAGACTTTGACCTGCGCAAGTAGGTCATTGCCGAAAGGGCCAGTATTATAGGGGTTTGTTGGCAAACCTTGCACACTGAACCTGGGTCAGGACCCCTCAAGCCAACAATGGACCTGGCTGTATCCTATAGAGGTTCCTTCGATCGATCATCAAATAATACGTCCAGCAGTTCTATTCATCGTGTCCTATAGACCTGCAGAACCTGCACCATTACTGCTTTAATTCTGGGACGTATGCAGCAAGGTGGGGACAGTGGTTTGTGTCATGAAACCCTGCAACGTGATAATCATCGCACCATAGCATCGGCCCATTTGATCCTACAACTCCCCTAGGGAGCAACAAACTAGGTCCCCCGGACTGCATATAGTCTGCTAACAGAGGGTAGTTATCCTTGGTGTGACCATTCGTCCTGCATCGTATGCACCATCTTTCAGGGATAGCCTCTGCTCCTCACTCCTTTCGTAGATTCTGGATCTCCATGTGCATCGCCTCTAGTTGTCCTTGGATTTGCTAGATGCCTAGCTGAGTATCATCTCTGGGCACAGCTTCCAACTTCATAGCAACTTCCAGGGCTTTTTCCTGCAATTTGAAAGTTTGGTGATCCATCGGTATGCGCAAGTGAGGTAGCAGCATAGTAATGAACCATTCCGTGTGCTATTTGTCATCATACTGAAATCGTCCTTCTCTAATCACCTTCTTAAGTTGTTGATTGGCCTCCCACATCAACTTGGAAGGCCCTTACTTGAAATCCTTTAGATCAACCACTATTTGAGAGTAGGACTTAGGCTTCTTGAATTGTTGCTTCAAGGAGTTCTTAATCTCTTCAATGGTTGTGTTCGCATGCTGGCCAATGTATACCATGTACCAATCCAAAGCTCTTCCTTCGAAAGCAAGGGATAGCTATGCCCTCTTCACCACATCACTAGCTACGCTCTGCGCAGTCCATACCGATTCTGCGACAAACCAGAACTGATCCATGTCTTCATCTCCCACATCCTTAAAGGTAGGCAACTTCATGTGTGCAGCCATGTCGTCTTTCGGTGGTGGTGGAGGTGTAGGTGAATTTTTACCCCTACGCTGGTTTGAAAGTGGTGTGGCTGGTGGAATCTATGCAACGGCTTCTCTTACCGAGCTGTAGACATATCTACCTCCTTCTTAGTTGGTCCGATAGTATTTTCCACTTCATGTCGTACTCTCGTCCAGATCAAAGTTCATTCATTCGGTGTGGTTACACAAAATAATTTTTTCACACAGTAATGTCTTAATTAGCAACAGTAAGGTCTTCAGAAACTTACCTCGGAATCCTTTAAAGAATCTTCGCTCTGCTTTAGAGTAGGAGACAAATTGAACGATGGAAAATTCTGTCATGAACCCTCCTAGCGCTATCCACTGAGTGGTCCACCGTGCGAGTAATGGTGTTATCAGTCTCTTCTAACTCCTGGATCAATTCTGAGGTCCACTATGTGACCCGCTCATCCTTCCAACACTTCTGAAATTCGACCAACCTTGCAAGCCACTCCTGGAGCTCGATCGCAATGGTTACAAAGAAGATCTCGTAGATCTCCATGAAAATATACTTATTTTTCCACTCTTCGGTGCCCAACCTCTTACTGCGGTTTTATTTTACTACGAATTACTGAACTTGCTATTCAAACCATTCATCGATTTATTTTCTTTCAGGTTTTCAGTATGGCCTTGGCATTACCCGGTCCCTCTCTCAAAACGCTCCCGGTCCCGACAACAGAACCATTTGTTGGCTCGAGGGGTCCTGACCCAGGTTCGGAGGCTAAGGTTTGCCAATAAAACCCTATACTATTGGCCCTTTTGGTAGTGATCTACTTGCGTAGGCCAAAGTCTCACCTGAAGCAGTATGGGAGGGTGCTGGAACCAGGTTTCCGCACCCTGGGAGAGGGTAGGTAAGTCAGGCAGAGCTGCGTTCAACTTCAAAAATATCAGATCATATATTACAGAACCAAGATCTATCAGTCCCTTTGCATCCACATGCACAATACTACTTATAATCATAGTAAACAACATATACAGGACAATAAAGAAACTATCGCAGCTATTCTTTCATAAAGTATAACAGATAGTTTCAGATCAAATGTCAATTTAGCATAAGCAAATAACACAGTTACTTTCGGAGCTCCATATAAAACCATGCATAACATAAAAGATACCATAGAGTCGCATTAACAGATTCAAATATTCCAACAACCTTCTGATTTCATTAATCCTTTATATCCTTTTACAATACCCAAAAACTAACCTGCGCACATAGCAGCAGGGTCCACACACAGCAGGACTGAGGATCTCCGCTCACACAGCCAGCAGAAGTCCTTTCCCTAATAACCCAAACAGATCTACTAATTCATGATTCGCACCAGTCTTAATTCATTTTCTCCCTATTGACTCAAAATGTCCTTCTATTTATATTGATCTAGCCTAATATTTCATGTGGTCTACAAACCATGGTTTGCGGACTCTACGTCTACCCTTAGATCCATTACAATGCTTTCGGGGCTTTGACCCACCCCAAAATCCCTACGCTAGACTAAAATATGCCAAAAATATACAAAAATACTCAAAATTGTCCCAATTCATAGCCTTTGGAGGACCCTGTTCCAACAAGAATGCATTCGTCAAGAAGGAAGGATAAAAATTAACATGATTTTTTTTTCCAACAAGGGTCATGAAGCTCATTTTTTGAAGCTTCATCCTGAGATGAAACGAAAAAAGTTTAAAAACAAAGGGAAGAAAAAGACAGCTGCAACTACACAACATGACTTAGGCTCCGATTCGGGAGATGAAACAAATATCACAACAATGGGAATGAAAGATAAGGACATAGCAAGAAAATTCTCTTCAAGTTGTCCTAATGATACTCAAGATGAGAAAAAATAATTGAAATTTTCCATATTCAAGTTATTTCAAAGCATACCAAAATTGATACACTCTTTGATAGTGGTTCACAAGAAAATATGATTTCCAAAGACTTAGTCAAGGAGTTAAATTAAGAGACCATTCATCATCCAAGAACTTATCCTTTAGGTTGGATACGCAAGAATGAAAACTTACAAGTGACGAGGAAATGCATATTTAGATTTTCAATTACAACAAAATTTCTTGATGAAGTTGAACTTGATGTAGTTCCACTTGATATTTCTAGTATTGTTTTGGGAAGCCCATATCTTTATTATAGGAAAGACATTTTTCATCACCATTAAAATAAGTATCACTTGTTCAAAGATGGTATTGAGTACATTGTTAGAGCACATCTACATAAACTAAATATTTCACTTGTGAATGCTGGACAAATAAAGAGACTTATTAACTCTACCAAATTTTGTGCTTTTAATGGTAAAAAAAAAGAATGATGTTGATAATGAACCTTTTCAAGGTTGTGACTCAATATTGAAATCTGATTTGGTTGAGGTTGTTAGCCAATTTGATGATATGTTTCAGGAACCAAAGGGATTTCCTCCCAAGAGGGGAATCCAACATGAAATGCAATTGCAACAAGATTATCCTCTTCCTAACATTGGAATGTAGAGGATGTTAGTGATGGAAAGTGAATAAATTAAAAAGAAAATTCAAGAGTTGTTGGAAAAAGGGATGATTAGACTAAGTACTTCTCCATGTGGGTCACCTATTGTTTTGGTGCCAAATAAGGATGGAACATGGTGCATGTGTGTGAATTATGTGCATCAAACAAGATTACGGTAAATAAATGTTACCCACTTCCTATAATTGATGATTTACTTGATCAATTGAAAGAAGCTAAGTATTTTACTAAGTTGGACTTAAGGAATGGCTATCACAAAATTAGAATTCATGAAGGAGACATACGGAAGACAACATTCAAAACAATGCAAGGTTTGTTTGAATGGCTAGTTATTCCTTTTGGTCTTTGAAATGCTCTTGTTACCTTCATGCATGTGATGAATGATGTATTGAGGCCATTTCTAGATGATTTTATGATAGTCTACTTAGATGAAATCTTAATTTTCAGTAAATAGCATGAAGAACATGTCTTGCATGTCAAAAAAGTACTTGATGTCTTGAATAAAGAGAAATTGTTTTTAAAGACGTCAAAGTGTGAGTTTGGAAAAACTTCTGTAGTGTATTTGGGTCATATTGTTGGAGGAGGTGAATTGAAAATAGATCCCTCCTAGTTTTATGTCATTTTGAATTGGCCAAAGCCCAAAACAGTTACAGAGGTAAGAAGTTTCTTGGGAGAAGCCCAATATTGGTGGAAGCGTATTGATAAATTCTCTTTTATCACAAGTGTGAAGCAAGTCTTCTAGTGGGGAGATAAGCAATAAAAGGAATTTGATGCATTGAAGGAAAATATCAGTTCATCTCCTGTACTTGAACTTCCATACATGAGAGAGTCATTTGAGATACAAATTGATGCAAGTGACTATTCCATGGGTGCAATCCTCATGCAACATGGTAAGCCCATATGTTTTCATTCAGAAACTTTTAATGGTGCATTGATTAATTATCCTACATATGATAAGAAATTTTATGCATTGGTGCAAAGTGTGAAAAAATGGAAACAATACTTGATGGGTAAGGAAAAAATCATTCACACTGATCATAAACCATTGCAATACTTGCAATCACAAACAAAGTTGTAGCAATCAAATCCCTTTCAATGGATGGGTTTTCTTCAACAATTCCACTTGGTGATAAGGTATATAAAAGGTATCTATAACAAAGTTGTTGATATGATTTCTAGGCCTATTGTTAGTTTTGCTACTATTCTTAAGCATAATTATGTTTTTCATGCAAGCTATGCTGAACAATATGCTTTAGATAGTGATTTTCAAGATGTATATGAAACTTTGAGTCAAGAGAACCAAGTAGAGTAATTGGATTATCACATACATAATAACTTGTTGTACCATCTTGGTAAGCTTTGTATTCCATAGGGAGAAAGAGTCAACTTAATAAGAGAGGCACATACTTCTCTTATTGATGGTCGTTTCGGTGTAGGTAAGATGATGGAACAACTACAGAGGTATTGTTATTGGCCTCATATGCTTGAAAGTGTGTCACGCTTTATTAAAGGTTGTTCATTATCTGCTGTCAGTAAGCCTGGCAATAGAAAGTTAGGATTGTACAAACCACTTCCAACACCTTCTCATCCATGGAAGAGTGTTTCTATATATTTTGTTGGAGGAATTCCTATGTCAAAAAGGAATCATGATTATATTTATGTAGTTGTGGATAGGTTCAGAAAAATGTGTATTTAATGCCATGTAAAAAGAAAATTACAGTTGAACAAACTGCTTAGTTATTGTTTCGAAATGTAGGGGTGCATTTTGGATTTCCCACATCCATTGTTAGTGGTCAAGATTCTCGCTTTTTTGGGGGATGGACACCAAATTGAAAAAGAGAAACATTTGATCTGCAAAAAAATGGTCAAACATAGGTGGTAAACAAGATGGTGATACATATTCTTCGTGGTTATTGCAGCAAGCATCCTAAGTTGTGGGATGAAAATTTGCACTATATTCAACATGCTTACAACTGGGTCAAGAAATCTTCAACTCAAACATTTCCATTTGAGGCATGTTTGGGATACTTTCCTAAATCTCCTTTGAATTTTATCTTTGGAAAATATGTGGCTATTAATGTTCATAGTGACATAGAAAAAGCTAAAAAGTTCATTGCATAAATCCAATTGGTACATCAAGAAGTTAAAGAACAACTGGAAAAGAGCCAAGTCAAGTACAAAACAAGGCATGACAAACATCATGTAGATCACAATTTCCAAGTCGATGATGAAATTTGGCTTCACATTAGCAAAGAAAGGATTCAAGGAGAAGGTAAAAAAATGAAACCAATTCGATATGGTCCATTTATAATTTTTGAAAAGATTGGTGATAATTCCTTCAGGTTGGATTTTCCTTCATATATGAAAATTTATTCTATTGTTAATGTTGATAATTTAAGGTTGTATGAGCCTCTTTTTATTGAAGATCAAGGAGATAATTTTCAGATTCCTTCTATTGAGGATTTCTCTCCTAAATACCTTAAATAACTACAACAAGACACCATTCTTGACAAAAGAACAAGGAATTCAAAACGAGGGAATGTGGAGTACCTTTGTATGGGGCTCAAAGGAAAAAATCCAAGCAAAGACAAAAGGACTGAGATTAGAAAGGTGAAGGACCTGTACCCTCATCGACTGAACAATTGAAAGTGATATTTTTGGGTCCAAAAGCTTCTAGTGGGGAGGAGTGATGTAGTGCTAAAAAATATGCTAAAAAAATAAACCTATTGGAATGGCTCAAAACATGTTCTCTCGTAGATATCGTTGTTCTGAATCCGTTGCAATTCGTTTCATGGAAAACCAACACCATATGCTCCCAGAAATGAGTCTATTCATTTTCCCAAACAGACAAATTTTGGGAAAAGATGTGCAAGCTGCCTAGTCAGCAGTCTGTACAACTTACAGGGCCTGCTGACTCTGTAATGTGACTAGGCTTCAAGAGCATATGAAAATTTGACACTTTTAAATCTCTCATTGGTGTTGATTTGGTCGATTTTCATTGGGTTGTTTTAGTGGCCAACCATTGGCTACCACGTGGCCCAACCAGAGGCCGTCACATGTCAGCATGGGGGCCACCAAATTGTTGGGAAAGTCTGAATGAGACTCCACCGAGTTAGACCACTGAACCTCCATTACACCAACCAACAAACTTACTAATACACCACACAATAGTTCTTAATATGTATGGTATTAAATTTGTATTTAAAGGTTGATGTGGGCGCATATGGCAGGGGGTGGGCTAGGATAAGGCCTAGCCCATGGCCACCCCAACGCCATGAGATCGTGGGAAAAGGGCCGGGGGCTAGGTCCTAGCTTGACCCCATAGCATTAACCATGACCCGACAATGAAGGCCATGTGAACGGATCACCGAGCCTCCAATTATACTAAACCATTACCTCCCATGCATTAACGGTGGCGAAACTAACCATGTGAATGAGCTACCAAAATCATAACTGCCACCGCTATCTAACTCCTAGTTATAACTATAGTCAGACCTCCACATGTGAATGAACCTACCCATGACCGTCAAGGTGACCGCTAACAGAGGGGGCTATCCCCAAGCCCTATGGACCTCACATGATGAGGTGAACATAGAATTCAAGGGGATTATTGGCCAAACTAACAGTCCTACAAATATTCCCACCAAGTGGGAATGATGCCAGGTTTGGATGGTAGTTTCCACGCTTGATGCGCCTGTGCTAGGTTTGGGCCGAATTGTGGGGAGTTTAGTTGCAGAATTGGGGAAAAGAGAGAAAGAGGCATAAATTTCTCAGTTTTTGGTCCTTTTGGGAGCATAAAGAGGCTAGAAATGCATTTTTGATAGCTATGAGGATGTTGGAGTATGTTTTGAAGCCATTTGAGTAAAGTAACTCATTTTAATCACCATTTTATGATCATAATGAAAGAGGGTCAAACCTTGGAAGCTGGATCGGGAGATGTAGCCTAGGAGGGGTGAACTCCTTCATCACTTGTTTTTTTGTGGTTACTGTTATGGCTTTCTTTCTATGTTATTTATGTAATTTATGAGTTAAATTCATGCTTAAATTTGTTAAAGAATTTAACTTAGGTATCTCAAAAACTCATTCAGTTTACTTTAAATTTTCACAATTCTCAAGCACATACATATTCAGATCACTTTGTCCCATTAACAATTTTTTCTTATATAGCCACTTCCTCATATGTAAATTGTCTTTTGTAATAAATTCCATGTAATTGAGTCCAAGAGACACATGTGGAATATGAATAACCACATATGGAATGTAATAATTCATGTATAGAATATGAACAATCATAGAAGTTGAAGACTCATGAGGAACCTAAAAGGTATTTGTTATTTGTTATAACTATTTCCTCATATCTCAAGCTAAGGTCTTGGATTCTTTCCTTTTATTCTCTTGTAGTGAATAGTATATAAATCATTCTTTGGAGAAGAAGGTTGTGGCTTCATGTTCCACTAATGGATATAGTGTTTCATCTATGTAACTGTGTACTTGGTATCTTTCATTCATAATTAGAAGCTCTATGAGCTGACACTTCTTCATACATGTATCGTAGATATAATAGGACTATTCTTTTTTTGTTTATGGTATATGTTTCCTTAATTACATACTAAATTCAATGAACTATATCATTTCTTAGTTATGGTTATTATTGTATAAGTGTTGTTATTTTTTCATGATTGTTGTTTATTATGTGGACTAATCTGCATGTAATCAACAAGCCTTTCTCTTCCTTCCTAGGCTACCCTTTAGGATAGTGCTATTAATTTTCTAACTCGAGGCTCGTTTTCATTTACCATATGTGGAATTTCCCCCATGCACATTACATTGGGTGTCTCAGAAAGCTTACATTCTTTCTGCCCCAAAGAGGTGTTGCAGTCTCTTGTGTGTGATTATAACCAAGGCATATGTCTGAAACCTTTCAAACTATGGCCAGACCATATAGCTGCATGGGAGGGCCTACACCAAATGGTGTGAGATCTAATTAGAAATTCACATTGCGGAGATCCCCTTACATGTTGGCGGCATCCAACACCATCAACATTTTTTTGCTAGAAGGAGGTCCAGATTACAAGTTGGGCCTGTGAAGTCTTTTTGAATCACTTACCTTTAATGGCTTCATCCCAGATCATAATCCTGAGATGTTTTTCCAAAGCTTTAGATCTTTCAATCCCCGGGGAGTTTTTACATAACTTATCGCATTTAAAATTCAATGGTAAGGGTAAAAAAATGGTCCTTGATTACGTAATTGAATTTGGTCAATTTTTTTTAAGTGGTTTTTATTCCGAATAAATCCTCGCATGGTTGTTTACCCTTACATTAGATGGTCGTGCGAAGAAATGGTGCTATTCTCTACCCATTGCTTATATTTAGTATTTTAAGCAATTGGTTAATGAGCTTCATCGTATTTTTGAAAAATATGAATATAAAGTTGTTCTTAATGAAATCGGTCATCTTAGAGTGGAATCAAATGAATCTATCGAAAATTTTGCTAACTAGTTCCTTTATCTTTGCTATGAATTTCTGGATGAGGATGTGGACTGGAAGTTCTTGGATTAAAAGTTTCATTTCTAAGTCCGGATGTCAAGAAGATATTTTTAATCTGATCCATTATGTCCTCCCAAGCAAAAAGAGCTTCATCATCTCAAGGAAGAACCAGATATGCCTTTTTTTCCATGCCCCCCTCCTTTTGATATTCCGTGTTTTGAACCTCAACAGATCACTAAATCAGAAGATCAATTTTTTAATGAAGAATTGATTTTTCTTTCACATCTCTCCATTGATGGTGATTCATATGATCTTATCAATCAACCATCTTTGAAACTTGATATCTTACTAGTTGACTATCTACCTATTAATCAGGTTGAATCCTTGGACAACCATGACCTTGATGATTTCCTTTTCTCTGAATTATTTGGCAATGATTTTTCAAGCAACACGAATGAATATTTGTTCCTACAAGAAGATTTAGATTTGCAGAAATTTCAAATGGAGTCTAATAGAATCATCGAAGATTTTATTCCAGGTATATCTCCTTTTGATCAAGAAGATGACATGTTTATCATTGAGTATTTTTGCGAAAATCTCAAAAATCTATTTGATCAACCTCAAATTCCTTGAAAATATTTGAACTGAATGATGACTCTTATTTAGATAATAAACTAACTGTTTTTTCTCATAATTCAAAGTTAAGTTAGGTGAGTAGGAAACTTTAGCTTGCGCTAATGGTTATCTCAAGTTCTTATCACCATGATGATATTTGTGATTTTGTTCAGTTTAGGATTCTTTTTCAAAATCTTGTCGTTAATGTCATATCATGGGACATTGGCTTTCTCTTGAGGGATGCTCATTTTCTTCACATAAAATATTTTCACCCTTAGGGAAGAAAGTTTAATTTTTATATTGAACCCCAATTAATACATCCCACCTCAAGAAAACATTAAATATGCGATGTAGAAAATAAGAGTGTTTTTAATGAATGTCAGATCATTCCATCCATTCTACCTTCTACATCATCCATCAAATAATTTAACTCACATGGTAGTACGAATTGTGGTAAACCTCTTAGTGTCGCGTATGATATGGAATTGTCTTTTATTAATTTTTTCCTATGAAATTTTTCCTAAAGTATTTTTCCACGATCCCATCGCAGATTTCCTCGAGGAATCTTATCAGTTAGGACCCATGTCTTATGGAATTTTCTTGCATGGATTTAATCGATTCTTGTATGCTTATAGACCTAGTAAAGACTAATATTTTGGAGTCTTTAATTTGATAGAGTTTTTGAGTTTGTTACACCATTGTAATTGCACTTCTTGTTTCTATTTGTCAGTGACAATGTTTGCATCGTTTACCCTTTTCACTGCACTGCATTTTATTTGGGTTTTATGCATTCACACCCTTCGACCCAAAGGTTGGGAGAAACTTATATGGATGCATTGGAAGTTCCATTTCACATGACCCGACCCCATTCTGTTTAGTTTAGGACATGATAGGTTGCATTTAGTTAGATGCATTGCATTCCTGTTTTATTTTATTTTCCCCTCTCTTTTTTTTAAGTTTTGTTTTGTCCTTGAATAAAGTTAGTTTTGAGCTTCACAATGATGTTAATATTTTGTGAAAGGAAATTTGTGGTAACACGCAGTGCTTGGCTAATCTATTACCCCCTTCTTTGCTTTGTTTTGCATATTTCAAGTCGATGATCTTCATATGGAAAATATGATCCTTTAGCTGGGAAGCTATAAGAAAACCACAACATCTGTATCTATTTGAGATTCTCATTCCTACACTCGGTCTTATTTATGAATAGTATGTTATTGCTTATCTATCTGAGTAGAGTAAGATAAGGGGATTTTTTTAGCAAGCAAAGCATCACAGGTATTAAACCTGTCTTTGAAGGAGCAACCCCTTCTGCTCTCAATAAGTCCAGATCCCTCTTTAGACCATATTAAAAAATAAGTGCCTAAGCACAGTCCTATGAAAAATAAAGAAAAATAAAGAGTGAAAGAAGAGAAAAGCTTCTTGCGCAGGAAGGTGAAGCAAACAACTTCGTTGGGGTACTAGCCAGGCTTGTTGGAAGTGAAGAAACATTTGTGTTCCTAAATAGAATTTGTTAGGGTACTGTCTAGGCCTACTGGAATTAGCAGAGCAATGACAGATATGTAAAACTCATACTCAATTTTTTTTTTTTTAAATTCTCTGTACTATATTACCATTACTTACATCGAAAGGATAATGATATGGCTTGATTTATGTTGTGTTACAATGAGTAGTGGAATTGGGAAGACTATATATTTAGCCGGGCAGGAGTGGGGAGCTAAGGTAACTCACTGTTTGAATCAATAATTCATGGAGAATTGATACTTCATGCCTAAATGAAATTATTTTAGAGAAGACAAGGTTCTCCTAGTGTGTCACCAACTGTTGTCAGTGCGAAAACGACCCTCCACAATTTTTTCCTAAGTCAATTTTGGAGCCTACATGAACTATCGTTTCAAGCCACTTACTGTCTTCACATTGTTTGATTTGTTATTTGTGTGTTTTCTCCTAGTGTCACATTCTCCTAAGTCAATTTTTCCTAAGTGTCATCACCTAACCCTTAGAAGTGTTTATCTTATCTAGCCCATGCTTAGGTGAACTCCTGACTTTTCTTGACTTAGAAACTATTATTTTCACCACACACACCCAAAAAGAACTCAAAAGCACATAAAAGTAACCAAAAGCAAGAAAATCACCCTTTAAGGAAAAATAACACTTCAAGTTGATGAAGACATGCTCTTGTGTTGAGCGCAGTCCTTCAAGATGAAGAAATGCACCCTCCTTGAGTGCACTCCTTTGAGATGAAGAAATGCACCCTCCTTGAGTGCACTCCTTCACACTTAAAAAGCGCGCCCTCCTTGATTGCATTAATTTTTTTTTAATACAGCTCCCTTATTCAATGCATGCTGCATGGAGCTTCCTAGTTGCATGTGTGCGGACTCTTAGAAAATAGGAGCCAACATAACTTCCTTTAACTAACCCAATTACTTATCGAAAAGTGGCGACCATGCATGAGACAATTTTACATGTAATATCTTTTAAATTAATCCAGCTAATCATTTATCTTCATAATCATTCTCATATGGGTTGGGTGCACATCTTTGGATTAATAAAATCTTTGTAGATATGCATTACAAATAAGTTTTTCATGTTGAATATTTTTCATGATTTCACTGTCGATCTTTCTTTTCTTGCTATTGTTTCCTTGTTTTTTTCAGTTTATTTACTGGTGATTCTATTCAATCTTGTTTTTGCAAATGTTAATTTTTTTTCGCATGTTGAAACTCTACTCATTCATCAAATTTTCACATTCTACCATGATTTCAACGACATCCATAAAATCTTACAAATCCTTCCTCTTCTCATTTATATCATGAAATCTTGTTGTTAGACATGTACTTGAGCTTTCCTTTGACATAGTGCACTTTTGGAACCCGAAGCTTGATTAGCTCTGAAAATTATGCCTAGAATATACAGGTTCCCTCTTGAGAACACTCCTTCATCATGAAGAACCATGCCCTCCTTGATCGCATGAGAAGACCACAAAGGCTTGATGTTTTCCCTTCGTTCCTTCTGCATGCACCAGTGCGCCTTCTCTTTCTCCTTGAGAATGTTAGTGTCCCGTGATTTGGCAGATTGGCTAACCAAATGACAGGGTAACATCATACCAGTCTTTGGAGTCCTAGGACCTATCCTTCCTAGACTCAGAGAGGGCTCTCTCTATTGTGCGAAGGATGTGAGCTTGTTCGCTATGGATGATTGATTTTAGGATAGTTGTTAAGTGTAGGTTTGTTTGTTTGTTTTGGGTTGGGGTAAGATGATCAAGTACGATAGGTGGAATGAGAGAATATCAAATCAATAGGGCTATGGGGTCAGATGAATTCTAGGGTGTCTAAATGATGAAGCAGAGTCTATTACAGGGCCAATTTAGCAAGGTGAGTCGATCCTTAAAGTGATGATGAGGTGTAATGAACATTAAGTTTGGGAAGAAAATAAGAGGTCTTAAACGTATATAGTATGAAAGAAATGACTCATGAGGTAGGTCAAGCCATTAATATCTATGAACAATACTAAAGCTGATAGACATACAAGATGAACAATTCAGTGGTACACAGAAGCATCAGAACTCCTAACTTTAGAAATCCACCTTCATATTTTTGAGAAAACACATAAGATAAAAAAACAATTCAATATACGGAGAGGGAACTCCTAAACATAATATATCTAACTATCGGGAACTCTGAAACAAGTTGGTAATCATGGGCAAAGGGCAAGATCAAAACAAGGCCTCTTTTTCTTAACCTAATCAATCAGTATTCCATAGAAAAGCTTCACAATAAGTTTTTGAAAACTTTAAATAAGTAGGGCATACCATGAATAATATTTATAAGCTAACATACTGATAATTCATGAAACAAAGAACAAGTTTTAGTGGGCCTAAGGATCAGTCAAAAATTCCTTAAGATGAACTAAAAGAAGAAGAAATCAAAACTATAGCATGCAGGAGGTTTGAGGTGCTTCCATGAGCATATCTCAACCTATAATTTTTTGATATATAGAAAACAAGCAGACTAAAAAAAAATGAGGAAAAGAAAACACTAACAAGTTAGAAAAAAGTCACCATTCACCAAGCTATGGAATCCTACACGCAGGCTTCTCCAACATCAAGCCACACAAGTCATTCATTCACTTCATAAAACCAAATATCTTCTCCAAGCTCATAAACCATCTATAAAATATCAAGTACCAACTGTTTACAATGATTCCTCATGGCTTATATAACAAGAAAGGAGTAAGAGCGCTCACTAGAGCATCTAGAAGCCTATTGGCCAAAAACAAATATACTAAATTGTCCTTGAGGCCTTACAACGTCCAAGGCACAAAATATCTTCCAAAATATATTTTCCAGACTAAAATAGAAAAAACATTTACTTTTAGGCTCTGACATACATGAGGAAAATTTCCTAACACAAATTTGCTCAGTTACACAAAGGAACGCAGCATACTGTCTCAAAAACTTGAAATTTTTCCAGGAGTGCAGCACCAAAAAAGGTCTTTTTGCAACAGAGTTTTGGAGGCCTTCCCGATGTCAGAAATGCTCTGTGATGGACCATTAGAAAGATGTGGATGTACACTTTCCAAATATACCTTTTTTTCCTCAATATGACCTCTGAAAGCTTCCCAAAAAATAGGAAAATTCAAGGTTTCCAGGAGCGCAACACCTGATCAGAAAAAAGGGCAGAAAGGTGAAAAAATGAGTGTTTTTGGCCCTTTTGAGGGACCAAAACAACTCCAATTGAGCTGAAATTTGGTGAGCATACTCCTCTCATGATAAGAAATCCAAAAAAGTAAGCTGATCCCTATGAAAGCGCCCTAGGAAAAAGCGCAACACCTAGGGTGCTGAGTTCCTAGGCTTAAAATTTTACAAGAAACAAAAAATTGTTCAATTTTGCTAAAATTTGGTGAGTGGGTCCCTCAAGGGTCCTTAGAGACCTACAGTGAAGCTTGAGCCAAAATTCCAAGCCTAGCTTGCTCCTTTCCATCATTTGGCGCTGGGCCCTCTCTTTGGGCAGTTTTGAGCTTTTTCCTTGCAAACTGATTTCTCTTTTTGTGGTGCTCAACCATCTTTCTCTGTAAACCCAAATTTTTGTTGGCCTTCTATAATTTAGCCTCTAATGTATATTTTCTCTTTCAATCCATGATTCTTTGTTATGCTCAATTTCCAAGGCAAAGAGCTTGATGAGAGGAAATTATTGGGCTTGGGCTGATTCTTCCTCTTTCTATTTTGCCAAAGCTTTCCTAAAACCCATAGTCCTAGGTCTCCTTCTTGTTTGCTCCTCTTCATCACTGCTCTCCTCATAAGCGCCCATGTTTCATAGATGGCCAACTGTCCACTCATTTGTTTGTTTTTAACTTGGAGGAAATGAATAAGATCTTTTGACCTTTCCAGCGCAACCTCCAAGTCTTTGATTTGTGCATTCCGGTCCTGTAGGAGAGAATTAACTATCCTTGTTTCATTTTCCTCATCACTATCTATGTGAATGAGTTCAAATTCCCTCTCTCCTCATGATTTCTTTCTTCTTCTTCCATTGTTTTCTTGCCTTTGTCCTTTATTGGCCTTTTACCCTTGTCCTTAATTTGTTGTTTACCCTTGCTCTTCATTGGTTTCGTGATTTTTTCCTTCACTCATTTTGAGGAGGAGTGCATGGCCCCTTGCCGTTTAGAGGTAGAAAACACATGCCTCCTTCCTCTCCGATAAGTGATGTTGAAAGGTGCCATAAACTTTGTTTGCAAACTTTGATCATTGAAAATCTTAGGACTGTCTCCTCCTTGAAAAATTCTCTGTGCGTGTATATCCTCCATACCTTGCTGCTGGTTGTCCTTTGGATCAAAATTTTCAACATCTTTCATGCTTTTGTCACTATCAATACCCTTAAAACTGCTATCTCTATTTCTGCAATATTAGAGGCATCTGTGCTTGGCATGTCTTCACTTTCATGAATATCCTCCTCCTCACCCTTTTCATTACTGTTTTCACTGCCAACTTCATTTTCTGCATCACTACCTTCATTCTTTGGACTTTTGTAATCATTTCCTTGTTTATTGAAAACAATTTTAAAATCTGTTTCTAGGCTGCCCTTGTCATTTTGGTCATTGTCATGGCTTTCTTTTGCTTCCTCGCCACTACCTGCTGTAGTGTTTTTAGAGCCTTCTTCTTCATTATGAGACCCATTTATTTGTCTCCCTTGACCATCATCTGTATCACTGCTTCCACCTCTGTTTTCTTCTTCATCTACATCCTCATCCCTACTACTACTTTGACTGTTTTTCTCTTGGCCATTTTCCTTTCTTCTTAGACATCTCCCTCTTCTTCATTTTATTCTTCATCTTCTTCATCTTCTTTATCCTCTCCCTCATCTTCATCATTTTCTCCCTCATCTTCATCATCTTCTCCCTCATCTTCATCATCTTTTCCCTCACTCTTTTCATCATATTCTCGCTCACTATTTTCATCTTTTCTCTCACTATTTTCATCATATTCTCCCTCACTGTTTTCATCTTCTCCCTTATCTTCATCATATTGATCATTACTCTATCCATCATCTTCATCATTTTTATCATTACTCTATCCATCATCTTCATCATTTTTATCATCACTCTCTCCCTCATCTTCATCATTTTCTCCCTCATCTTCATCACCCTCTTCCTCACTGTTTTGTTCATCTTGATCATCACTGCTTTCTTCAAGGCCCCCACTGTTTTCTTCAAGGCCATCACTGCTTGTTTCATGATCAAATTTATTAGGGGAATGCAAATGAGGAGGGTCTATTTGAGGGAATAATTTATGTGAAGAAGATGAACCAAGTTTAGTGCAGGGTGATGGAGGTGAGTGAGGGGGATTTTGAGATGATGATGGCATACTTTGCAAAGGGATGGGCTGTGGAGTTGTGAAATCGTCATGGGTGATAAAAACCTCCTAGGGAATGCCTTGTTGTTCTAGCTGGTATGAGAAAATTACTTTGATGAGGGAATGGTGAAAGAGGCTTGACATTTTTTGGGATGGAGGCCTTTTTGCATGATGGAGGACATTTTCTCAATGCTTTTGCCAAGGTAGTAGGGCATGTGCAGTAGCTTAGTTCTGGTGAAATGCATGAGGAGTCTAATATGATAGGAATAAACTCTAGAGAACCTACCCTCACAGGTAAGGTATTTCATGATAATCTTCATAAGGGGGGCATATCTATCCAATAGATGAGAAAAAAGGAAAAATGGCTTTACATTCAGCTTGACAACTAGGTTTTAAGAATGGATGATAATGGGTCAATTCAAGATGTTTCTGTTTAAACCACCTTTCTCCTATGCAAGGCATCCCAATGGCTTTAGAGATGGCACTGGTGGTCAACTCAAATCTTACCCCTGCTAGATGTACTTTATGCCTGTGAAGTTTTAAGGAAAATAACTTGGTCAACTGAGGGTGAATTTTTATCTCTTGCACTTTGTTACAGAACTCATAGCGCCCTAACTCTTGGAAACAAGAAAGAATAGAAGGGGAGGCTGTCAGTTCTACAGTGCTTATGGGTTCAAACCTATTGGGAATTCCTCCTTTCTTTTGTTGTTTTCTTGGACTTGTCTCTTCATTTAGGTCAACACTCTCCTCTTTGGACATGGTTTTTTCTTCACCCCTTCCTCCAAATCTTTAAACATAAAGGATTTTTCCTTGTGAAATAATGGGGAAAAAGGTTTTAAGAGATGCCGAGCTTTTAAACAAGGTCAGGAGACTTAGCAAAAAGCAGGTTAAGCTTCCTTTTCAATTTTTCTTCAAGATTTCTTTTACACCAATTTGGATCTACTTGGCGCCCTTATCAGTTATAAAATTTATGAAGAGGTGATAATTTAGGGAAAATACCTCTTAAAATTGTCTTCCACAGCACAAAGATGTCATTTTTGAGCTCTCCGGGCAGTTTGGGCACCTCTGCACGCTTTTTGGGCGATGTTGTGTTTTTATGCTAGGAGCATGGTGCCCTGGGAAAGCCTGAACGAAGTTTCATTCAATGCTGCACGCCCGTGATAGGAGTGCAACGTCCTGGGCAGGTAGGGCCTGCACACAGTGTCGGGCAGCAACAGGGCACAGTGGTAAACGCGTAGCACTGGGGTGTCGGGTCACCCTGAACATGGAGTTGGGTGAAGAAGTGGTGGCAGGAGCACAACAACGGGCGGGTGGCTCAGGAAAATGTTTGAAAACAACGACAGGAGCATAGCACCTCTGGGTGATCCTGCACGTGTTCGGGCCCTCCTTCTACACACCGGGAAAAACTAGAGGAGCGCAGCGCAACCCTACAGGTGCACAAAACGTAGTGGAAAATTGCACTGGAGGAGGCTACAGGTGCACAATGTCCATCTACAGGAGCGTAGTACCAAGAAATTTTTGCCTGAGGATGATTTTGGAAGCTGAAAAATTGCACTCTGTCTTGCAAAAGGTCGAATGGGGGGGGGGGGGGGGGAGGAGTTATCATGCTTTATACTCTTTTTGAAATAATTAAATTTAAAAAACCCCCTTTTTAAAGTTCCTTTGCACTTTTTCTTTCTTTTGCCTCGTTTCCGTTGACCAATGCCTCTGATTGTCTTGTTTACTATCCCTTTTTTAACCACTGTCTTTCTTAGCACTTGGGCAATTGGTTAGATCTATGATGGCTCGTGCTTTTTTTTGGACATGTGCAGACTGATTTAAAACTACATTTGCCTCCTTTAGGAATTGTGAACATGCCTTTGACTGCTTGTTTGTGAGAAATCAAACCTTTGAAGTGATGTTTTTTCTTCTTCAGTGAAGTGGCATATAGTGTTTCAACATCCCTTTCTTTGAAATCTTTAGACCTCTGAATTTGTCCTTTGACCCAGTGGGGTTGATGCCCTTTTTTCCCAATCTTAGAATATAGTTAGGAATTTCCTTTTTTCGAAATCCTCTGCTATTGATGAAGGAGGTTCTCTTTGCCACTTATCATGCCTATTTTTTCATTATCCTAATTTTTAGTTTTTAGGGATATTCAGTAAGACAAACAAAGCTGTCTTCAGAGTATTCAAAAGAAAATATGTAGTTTAATTCATTTCTTATGCCCAATAAAGTTTGCAATGATTATTTGGAGGGTTGGAGGAAATCTTTAGCCTTTGTAGCCCAAATAATTTTTCACTGTTTGGTCACAGTAGTCATATATTTGCATTTTCAACCAAAACACACCTACTGCTTTCTTTATGAGTGTGATTGCCTTTCTTGATGTTGGTCTTAGTCTTTACCTTTACTTTATGGCTCATCTGATAAATTTTTGGTCTTGTTGCAAGAATGTGGCAAAGGTCAGTTGTCTCTTTACCATCTTCATGATTTAGGCCAAAATCCTTTCCAATGATCTCTTTGTTGTAATGCGCCATGTTGCTCATATGCCATTGTCCTTTTGAAATTTACACAAACCTTTTGATGAGCAGTACTTTTACCACTTATTATGAGCTCTTGATCTTCCCTGTAGCCTTCAGCTTGTTGTACCTTTTTATCAACTGTAAATAACTTCATGAGCTCTTTTTAGGTGTCCTTCTTCGCCTCTATTTTGCTTTAGACTAATCTCCAAGGCATTCCTGCAGAAATGCTTGGATATTACAATCTATTCCTTTGCAGATTTGATGTTGGATCAAGAGGGTGCATTTGGAGGTTGCTTAAGTACATCTTTAGATAATGATAAACCTCAACTTTGTGTTCTCTTGAATTTACCTTTGATTTCCTATGGAAGTAATGGAATGAGAACCATGATAGTGCATTGACCTAAGAAAACCTATTTGACTTATTTGCAAGGTTTTAGAATGGGTTTTCTGACTGAAAGTTTGAATCAGGGTTTTGAATGAAGATACAGGGTTTTGACACTCTACTTATGCACCACCATCCTAGACAAATAGATAATTTTTCTTTTCTTAAAAGAGTTTTTTAGAAAGGACCTTTGAAAACACCATTTCTTGAGGTACATGGTGAATAGGGGAAAATGTTTGGTTGACTTGGTGAGACAAGGGGTGAGAAATAGAAGGCTTAGGAAAAATGAGACAGAGGGTTATAGGCAAGGGTGAAAAATATAGAGAGAGTGAGGGACACTATTCTAGGATGGGGTTTTATCCAGATAAACAGATTTTCCATGCTTGAATAGAGAGGACAGATAGTGGAAATTTTCTCTTTGAGGAGATTTCTAGAAGACATAATGATTTATAGAAATCTGAGACAAAGCATTTAGTCATCTAAAACAGATGAAAATTACTGATGACTAATAGTGGCTCCACTTGGGGAGGGCAACTCCTTTTTAGGAGGTGTCCAAAATTTCAGATCTCTGGTTTATGAAGACCACTGCCTCATCCATTGGGAAGATTCTCTCTTTTCTTTTGCTGATGCTTTCCCTAAAATAGTAATTTTTAAAATCTGAAAGCATGATTAGCTCAACTTCACCTTTACCTACCCAACCTACTTGCCTAACATTTTTTCTTCCTTGGGTACACTTGAACTGGCAAACCCATTGACATTTTATTTTGAAAATGGAAACAAAGTATCTACTTATACACTTATCTCTTTCGGGAGTTCAGATTGAGTTGTTGAACTCCTTTGATTCTATACCTATTTCTACTCAACTGTCAAGGTTAAACTGTTTGAAAGGATTTATTCACTAAGCTAAAAATGTGAAATTGAAAACATGACTAAATTAGGGTTAGAAAATCTGATTTATCATGGGTTTGTGGCATAAAAACAAGTTGCACACAAATGTTATTTTTGTACAAAATAAGACTAGAAATATTAGGGCTAAGATGCATAGTTTGCTATTCATCCCTATTTTTCTCCTTGGTTCTGTTTTGAGCATGTGGAACTAGTATCTTCTCTCCTAATCTACTTTCTTTGACAAGTCAAGTTTGAATAATTGGATCGGCATTCTTTTCAATAACTTATCAACAATAAATTTAAAACATATTCAGCTATGATTAGGCTAGATAGCTGAACAAGACATCATTTTGCACCAGTAGTGGCATTTAGACTTGCACACTTTTAGTATTACTATTTTTTGGGTATGGGGCTGTACCTTTCTTAGAATTTTCCCTCTTTTTCTACTTTTTTTCTATGTTTTTGTGTTTTCTCTCTTTTTGACTTTTTCTTCAAACTATGGTATGTACAATGAGTAAAAATTAAAGCTAGGAATCCTTGCAGAAGTGGTGTTTTAGTGTCTTGACATTGATAGGACCTCCAAATGTTTCAGTTCCATCAGGTTCTTGTAAAAAGAAGGCATTGTTTCCTATAGCTGAACTGATAATGAATGGACCTTTCCACAAGTTTTCAAACTTACCATGTTTACCTTTGTCTTCTCTCCTTGAGTCCCATTTCAACACCTGATCTCCAATCTGGAAATCATTGTCTTTGGTTCTTCTATCAAATATTTTCTTTATATTTTCTTGTACTAACTATGTCTTTTTGTACACTTCCTCACTTGTCTACTGTAAATGGATAGTTTGGTTCAGCCTCCTTTGCATGTCATTTTCATTTGATTGTACTTCTTGTAACAGTTTCATTACTGGGACTCCCAAATATGTCGGGAAAATGACGTCCATGCCATACACTAATTGATAGGGAGACATACCGATTGATTTCTTGGTGGTTAGTCTATCAGCCCATAGTGCATGCACTAGCTTTCCATGCCATGCCTTTTGATTTTGTTCCAAAAGTTTCTTAATGATACTGACCAGGATTTTATTGGAGGACTCGGCTAACCCATTACCTTGAGGGTGATAAGCTGTGGAATGTCCTAATGTGATGTGATATTTATAGCTGAAGTCAACCATTATTTTGGATGTAAAGACGGCTGCATTGTCTGTAATGTTTTTCCTGGGGCAATAGAATCTAGACAGAATGTTGGTCTCAAGAAATTTGATAATCACTGAATCAGTGGCATTCTTAGAGGGGATGGATTCTATCCATTTGGTAAAGAAATCAGTAGCGGTGAGGATCCATTCGTGTTGGGCAGATGAAGAAGGGTGCATCTCTCCAATGAAGTCTAAACCCCACTGTTGAAATGGAGCTTCAACAATGATCGGATGCAAAGGCAAAGGTAAAAGCTTTCTCTTGCCATCAAAGATTTGACATTTATGACAAGTAATGACCAGTTTGTGGGTGTCAGGAAAAAGGGCAGGCCAATAATAACCGAATCTAAGGACCTTGTTAGCTATGTTTTTCTAATAAATATGGCCCCCACATTCTCCCTCGTGCATACATGATTTTTCCTGCTTCATCCTCAAGAAAACATTTAAGCAATATACCAATAGGATTCTTCCAGTATAGAACTCCATATAAAATGCAGAATTTTAAAGATTTTTGTTTCAGGAACCTTGCTTTTGTCTTTGATAAGGTAGGAGGAGTATTAAGATAGAAAAGCACATAAAGAATATCAACATACCAAGGTGAATTTAAAAATACTTCTTCAACATGAGGAGATGTGCATTCTTCTTGTTCTTCTAAAGAGTCAAAAAAATTCATATCTAATGCTTGTAGATTTGTTTCAGCCATGAGTTTTGCAAGTCCTTGTCCTTTAACCAGTTTTGGTGGGTCTGATTTCCAGATCATATTCTAAAATAATAGCAATCCACTTTCCCCTTTTACCATCGGGATCTTGATTTAAGATATCTTTGACAGTTGTGTTCGGAACAAAAGCAATAATATGAGAATGAAAAATATAAACTCTGAAGTCTTTCAGTGCTTTTATTAATGCGAAGGTCTGTTTTTCCATGATGTTATATTTTAGGGGAGCATCCCTAAGGGCTTTGCTAAAGAAGGCTATGGGTTTTTCTTGTCCCATTGTGTTTTTTTGTAATAACACTGCAACCATAGTATGTTCAGATGAAAATGAGAAAATATAGAAGTCTTTGGTGGAATCAGGACTTATCAGAACTGACATTTGGGTGAGTGCTTGTTTAACCAGTTCGAAATATTGTTTGGCTTCCAAAGTCCACTTAAATCCTATCTCTTTTTTTAGCATGTTTGTAATATTTCTCAAGAGTTCTGTGAGGTTGGGGATAAATCTTCTTAAGAAGTTGATTTTCCCAATAAAGGATTGCAATTCCTTAATGTTTCCGGGATGGCTGATTTGCAATATGCCTTCAATTCTTTTGGGGTCTATTTTGATTCCTTCTTCAAAAATGATGTGGCTGAGGATTTTTCCTTCCTCGAGACCAAACAGTTTTTTCTTGGGATTCAAAGACAGGCCATATTTCCTACATTTTTCGAAAACTTTTCTAAGATGGACTAAGTGCTCTTCATCAGTTTTATAGTAAACAATGATGTCATCGAGGTAAATGACTATGAAGTAGCCTAGGTCTTTTGAAAAGGCTATGTCCATGGCCCTTTGGAAAGTGGCCCCTGCATTCATCAACCCAAATGGCATTTTAACATACATGAATGTACCCCAAGGTGTGGTGAAGGCAGTTTTGTGCTGATCACTTGGGAATACTAGCACTTGGTTATAATCGGAAAAACCATCAAGTAGTGAGATCCTCTTCGAGCCAAATACCTTTTGAATTATGTGGTCCATTTTAGGCAAAGGATAGTTATCTTTCAAGGAGGACCTTTTCAAATTTCTAAATTCAATACAAAGTCCGATTTCTTTGGTTTTTTCCTAACTGACACAAGGTTGGAAACCCATTCGGAGTATCCGAGAGGAACTATTATCCCGGCGTCATACATCTTTCTGATCTCTTATTCAACTAGAGGTAATAATATAGGGTTTATTCTTCTTAACTTTTGTTTGAAAGGTTTTTGGTTCTCCTTCAGAGGGATTTTGTGTTGAATAATGCTTGTGTAATAAGATTTTAAATCTTGGTACCCCCATGCAAACACATCTTTAAACTCTTTGAAGAGCTCAATGTATTTCTGTTTTATGTGAGGAGGAAGGGTCTTAGAAATTTTGACCATTTTAGGTTCCCTAGTGTTTCCTATGTGGTATTCCTCTACATCAGCCTTCGTAGACTCTATCTTTGGTTTCTTAGATACATCATTAAAATCGAACAACTCTTCCAAAGGTGCAAGGCCTCTTGGTAATGTTTCATTCTTACAGTGTAAGGCTTCAAGGTCTCTTTGGTCTAGGTTCTCACACATCTCAGCTTTATAAGGACGTGTGATGATATTTATATCAGCAAAAGAGGGAAAATCTGTTTCATGATTTCTATCTTTAGCAGGGTCATTTTTCCCATGTTCCAAGCTAGGTTTAGTCAATGTAAATTCATTCCTAGATTGTAGGAAATCATCAATTTGTTCGTCACCCTCAAATACCTGCCAATGATTAATTTTGTCGGGTACCATAGGGTGATTTTTGACTTTGATAAGGTTTTTTTTATTTGCAAGTGATATTTGGCAATTACTAGCGGCAAAGGCGAGCTCGTTGGCAAGGCTATTTTGGGCTCTAGGAATGTAGGTGAGCTCATATTTCTCGAAATTTTTGAGGAGGTATAGGGCTGCATTTTTGTATTATCTTAATCTTGGGTTCTTAGCTGAGTATTCACCTTTGATCTGTTTAATGACTAGCTTTGAATCTCCCTGGGTTGATATTTTCTTAGCTCCTAAGTCTTCAAGCAAGTGTAAACCGAGGAGGAGAGCCTCATACTCTGCAATGTTATTTGTACATTGAAATTCCAACCTATAAGAATGGTCCTCGTTTGTGTTATGTATCCAAACACCAGCCCCTAAACCAGCCTTGCCACATGAATCATAAAAGCTCATGTTCCAAAGTGTTTCTATTTCATGTTTATCACTGAGTCGTTGTTCAGGGTTGATAGATTTTTGGTTATCATTTTCCTCATTTGAAGGTGAATATGAGTGTTCTGGTGAGCCTAGCTATTTCTCACTTCCTTTTACTTGTGCACTAATCTCATGTTCATTATACAAGATAAAAGAATCCAAATCTAAATGTATGGAATAAACTGGGGTGTTGTTCGGCCTATCTAGGCTACTCACCATATATTTCATGTGGGTTTCTCGGTACAATATCTTGGTTTGATTGAAAACGGGGATAGTAGCATAAGACATGTCAAGTTGGAGGTTCCCTAGAAGTTTGGCACCCTAATATTGGGACAAGAGCATGCCATATTTGGGGGGGAATGTCAGCCACAACTATATCCATGACCAGGCTCTTAGCAAGGATTTGTGACAGATTGACACATAAGTCCTTGATCAGTGCTAAGCATTTAACTCTGCTTGAATCAAAGGAATATAGATCTTTGTAGGGCCTGGTTATTTCTAGGCCCAATCTTTCCATCACTACCTTTGGCATGAGGTTGTGAGAGGCACCAAAGTCTAGCATGGTGTTATGTAGGATTTTTTCATGTATGTTTAGGCTAACATAGAATGGGGGAATGGCTCCTTCTTGGTATTTTCCATCTACTTTGGGTCCGAATAACAATTTTGGTTTATCATCTGTCAAATTCAGAGTTTTGGTATCATTTCCTATGTTCAAGACTTTCAAGACTTGGGAGCGGTACATATCTTGAGCTAACAGTTTAGTGAGAGGGATGGTTATTTTGATTTTCGTGATCTCTCCTTCAAAATTGAAAGGTACTTGAGTTTTAGACATATTTACATCAGTTTTGTCAGCCATAAATTTCTCCACATTTTTAATTTTCTGATTTTGATTCGGGGCGTTGGTAATTAGAGTTTTCTCAGGGCCACTAGCAGAGGTGCTAGGATAGCTTGTGCCAACATTTGATTGTCTGGTTTTATTTGTGTTAGGATGAACTTTCTTAGCCATGGTATTGTTATTCTCTGTTGTTCTTTTAAGAATGTTTTCAGGATTTTTCTTAACAACAGTGTCTGAGTTGTTTTTCCTGGAGTTGTCTTGGTTTTTATTACTCCTAAGATCATATTGCCTATGGAATTCCATTATGGCATTTTCTAATCCCAATTCATGATCTTCGGAATCTTCATAGCTTGTTTCATCTTGGTTTGAGGAGAAAAAAGCTTGTTCTTCTTCCGTGAGAAAAACCTAACCCTCACTATCAGAGCCTATTAAGTTTAGATGATTCTCATCTGGTTGTTCAATATCTCTTTCCCCTTCGTCAACACAGTTATCTTGGAAGGGTGGTATGATTTGTTGATCATTTTCCCTTGGTCTGTTTTGGGGCAGGTCTCTTCTAAAGTTTTAATTTTTGTTTCTTTTTTGGGGATTTGTTTGGTTTTCCCTAGGGGGTGTTCTTTCGCTTATGCTTATTCTTTCCATCATTATTTCCATGTTCCTGAGAAGGTTTTCCATCTTGGAGTTAGATGAGGAGGTGGAGGGCATGGTGCCGTCTTTGTATGTTACCCTCTTTTCTGATCTTAGCCTAGCTCTTCTTTCAATTAAGTTGGCCTCTACACTTATAGATCCTTTTTGCATGTATTCTAGAGTTAGGGGCTCTCTTTCTCTTAGTTGATAGGCCATGTCGAGGTCAAAACCCTCCGGGAATTTAGCTAAGGCTATGCCTAGTGGGGGTTTCATGTTCGGCGGTAGTGAATTTTAAACACTATTGAACCTAGTGCAATAGTCTTGGACACTTTTCCCCATGTTTCTTTTGAGGTTGCTATATTCTAAGAGGATTTGAAGAGGTTTTTTCTTGATTTCCCATTTGTTTATGAAATTTTGGTAAAGGGAAGGGAGATCATGTATACTGTTGGGAGTTATGCTTTTGAACCATTTCTTAGCTTCTCCTCCTAGGATTTGGGTGAACATTCTTATTTTCATGGTTTCTTCTTCTAATTCCGTGTAGTCAAAAGCATCATTCATTCTATCTACATGTTGTTGGGAAGTAGTGGATTCAGCCCCGCTGAAGTGTGGGATTCTAGACTGGTAATCACTTGGAAAAGGTACCAAAGGTTGTAGTAATACAAGGGGCGCATACCTTGCTGCCATGGTGGGAGCTAGTGGTGGATTTACAAGTGGAGGATTTGTGCTGTGAGATGGAGTGGTTTGCACAGTGGTGGTGTGAATGGGTGTGGCGAAAGTACTTGGACCAGTAAATTGATTCTGAGCAGAATTGGGGTGGAAAGAGCTGAAGTGATGGAGAAGTTGTAGATCAGGTGGTGTGGAAGGAGAAGCTTCTCTGCTAGGACTTTGCTGCAAGTCTATGGGCTCAAGATCGGTATGGTCGATTTTACTTTGTGACTTGGTTCTGAAAAGGTTTCTAGTATGGTGCAAGTCAAACTGGGGGTCTTGCAATGCTGTAAGATGTTCAGGTACAGAGCTTGCTCTATGAATGGTCCTATAAGTAGCTAAGTTTCCGGTTTCAGAAGTTTTCCACAAAATTCTTTCCGAGTCATCAACTATAGTAAGAGGGTTTGGGTCTGGATGAGATATGGTATTGATTCTTCGCGGAGCCAGTTTTCAAATTCAAAATTTAGAGAGGATGAAAGTTTATGACTACTTTCGGAAGGCCGACGTCTCTATGCGCTATCAAACTCGCACTGTGTGACACAAAGGTTATAGATTTCATGAGGTTGTTTTGATGCAGTCCTACAGGAGTCCATAAATACTTTAGCAAAATTTAGAAGGCCTACTGGAGGCTAGTGGAGTCGCTAGGTGGATATTTTTAGTTCTTTTGAAGGTATGTTGTCTATGGTCCACCACCAATACTAAAAAAAATCCAATCTAGAAATTTTTTGTGGTTTTTCCGAGTTTCTATATGCAGCCTGAAAATTTGTAAGAGTGTCCTATAGCTGAGTCAACAATTTGCTAGGATGATGAAATAACTAGTTTCTACTCTTAGGCTATCAGTTAATTTCTTTATGATTTAACGAAGGCTTCTGAAGTCCTAAGGGATACTTAGTTTGTCACTGACATCAGAGGTTGCATCATAACCACCATTGTGTTAGTGAGCGGTGGGATAAATCCACAAGATAGTATTCTTAAGGGCTGTTGAAATTTTTAGGGAAGTCTAAGTTTGTTTATTACTCAGAGTCCCACCGTGATCGCCATTATGTTAGTAATAGGGATGAGGTGGTAGATTCACTGGATTCCCTATTTACCAAGCTGAGGATCTGATGATTTTTAAGAGGTATTCAGGCAACTATATACTCAGTGTCCCACCGTGATCGCCATTATGTTAGTGTCCCGTGATTTGGCAGATTGGCTAGCCAAATGACAGGGTAACATCAGACTAGTCTTTGGAGTCCTAGGACCTAGCCTTCCTGGACTCAGATAGGTCTCTCTCTATTGTAAGAAGGATGTGAGCTTGTTTTCTATGGATGATTGATTTTAGGCTAGTTGTTAAGTGTAGGTTTGTTTGTTTGTTTTGGGTTGGGGTAAGATGATCAAGTAAGATAGTTGGAATGAGAGAATATCAAATCAATAGGGCTATATGGTCAGATGAAGTCTAGGGTGTCTAAATGATGAAGTAGAGTGTTTTGCAGGGCCAATTTAGCAAGGTGAGTGGATCCTTAAAGTGATGATGAGGTGTAATGAACATTAAGTTTGGGAAGAAACTAAGAGGTCTTAAACGTATATAGTCTGAAAGCAATGAATCATGAGGTAGGGAAAATCATTATTCTCCATGAACAATACTCAAACTGATAGACATACAAGATGAACAATCCAGTGGTACATAGAAGCATCATAACTCCTAACTTTAGAAATCCACCTTCAGCTTTTTGAGAAAACACATAAGATAAACAAACAATTCAATATACAGAGAGGGAACTCCCAAACATCATATATCAAACTATCAGGAACTTTGAAACAAGTTGGTAAGCATGGGCAAAGGGCAAGATAGAAACAAGGCCTCTTTGTCTTAACCTAATCAATCAGTATTCCATAGAAAAGCTTCACAATAAGTTTTTGAAAAATTTAAATAAGCAGGGCATACCATGAATCATATTTATAAGCTAGCATACTGATCATTCATGAAACAAAGAACAAGTTTTAGTGGGCCTAAGGAGCAGTCAATAATTCCTTAAGATGAACTAAAAGAAGAAAAAATCAAAACTATAGCATGCAGGAGGTTTGAGGTGCTTCCATGAGCATAATGTTGATTAGCAGTTGTCATTGATGTCAACCCAAGCAGCACCAGGGGCTAACCCAATACTGCATGGGAATTTTGACCTACCAAATTAATATATTCTGGGTCAATAATGCTTTTGATGGTTTCTACTTGTCGAGATGTTTCCGTTGATATATGGCATGCCATGTAATTCTTCACGGTTTGAGAGATATTCATGTTTGAAGTTTGTACCCAGAGTTAGTGGGCTAAAACCCCATGGGGTTGGGGCATGGGTAATTGAAAAGTCATCATTAATATTTTTTAAGCTCGTAATTAGATCCCTCCCACGTTCACTTGTTGAATCCCCTCTCAACTTAAGCATTCATATATATTGTGATATTCATTTCCTCCTTAGGTAAGGGATTCAGCCATCTAAAACAGGTCATCGTGGAATTTTCACTGTAACGGTTTTTCTACGAAGGCTTAGAAGCTGAAATTTTTATGAGGCGAAGACAAAATCCTGAGGAAGATGCAGTAAAAATTTCAGATCAAGTTGCACAATATTTTTGGAGATATGATCTATGGAAGTAAGGGTTTTTGCAGGCTCTTGAAATTCATCTCAAAGAAGTGACCTTGGTAAAATCATCATAAATATATCTCTATGTATTAGATTGGAATTCTGTAAAAAGTGGCAGATATTGCACATTTTTTAGTTTTCTCTCTATCAATTTTAGAGGAAAATGAAGAAACAGTGACATGTGGCATGCCGTACAAGTGTGCTCTTCTAAAACAGTCCATAATTAGGGCAGTGTGAGAAATTGGGTATAACTCTCTCTTGAAGAATCCAAATTGGGTCAGACCTATGGCATTGGAAATATGACTCATAGGAATATTACAGGACCCAAAATCAGATATTGAAGATCTAAAATAACAGAGATACACCAGATTCAATATCGAGCTCCTAGAAGGCAAAAAAATCTAGATCATGTGTTGTCAAGGGTTGCAAAGGACCAGAATTTGTATGGTAGAAAAGCAAAGCAAGGTGCAGAAGAGGGTAGCATGATAAGAGAAGCAACCAAGGTGCATAACAACAACAAGAAGTTCATCATATGAAGTCTTCAAGTGGGTAGAACTGCATACAATCACTATAAAGGTATCATTGTACTTAGTCATTGTAAATACATTATTGTACAAATTGTACTAGTGTCTATCTACCAAGGGTTGAAGAGGCAGTGTTGGGAGGTCTAAGATCATCATTAGGTGGTTGTGTAAAAGTTGGGGTTATGGTCTAGTATATCTTCTTCTTCTCCATCATTCTATATCATTGTAAAGTGGACCATTTTCCCTAGTACAAGAGTCCATTCTTCTTTTATTCTTCTATAGGGTGGTAGGGTGGTGCTAGGGTGAGTTGTAGCTCATTTGGTGTTGGGGCATCCGTTCAGTGACTACTGAAGAATCTCGGGCGTTGGAGCATCCATCCATTTGGATCTGGAGAATAATTCTTTTCTAGATTCTAGGTAGGTGGAGCTTTATTTTCAATTGGAGTTGAAAAGAATTATTAGAAAAGCATTAGGTGGTTTTTGTCCAGGAGTGGGTTTCCACCTTAAAAACTGTGTGCATTTGTGTTCCTCTTGTTTGCTGCTATCATTGTACAAACACTGATAATAATTGAAGATTAACTAATGCTCTAATTGAAATAAATACTGATTCACCCCCCCTCTCAGTATTTCCAACAATTGGTGTCAGAGCTTGGTTCCTTCAATAGCAGTTTAACAACTGGAAGGAGGTCATGGAGCATACCAAGAATGGTGTACTTCTATTCAATGAAAATAATTATGCACTTTGGAAAGGAAGAATGGAGGTCTATCTCTTGGTGCAAGGTTACGAAGTATGGGACACTGTTCAAAATGGATTTACATCAACCGCGGATGAACAAGGTAAGAAGAATTTGGTACATGATGCAAAATAAAAGAATATTATTATCAGTGGACTTATTGAATCTGCTTATCATAAGGTGTTGGGTTGTAAGACCACCAAAAATGTATGGGACAAGCTTGAGAATATATATGCAAGTGACTCAAATGTCAAAGAAGCAAAGCTTCAAATCTATAGAGCAAAATTTGAGCAACTTAGAATGAAAAAAGATTGCAACATTGTTGCATACTTTCAATACGTTGATGAGATAACCAATACTCTAGAAGGATTGGGAGAGACAGTTGACGAGAATACTATTATACGGAAGATTCTTAGAACGTTACTAGGGAGATTCAACCCAAAGGTATCGGTCTTAGAATACAGTGCAAATCTGGACAAACTCAACAAAGAGGAATTGCATGGAGTTCTCATAGCATATGAAATGAGACTTGATGAAGAAGAGGGTACTTTGCATCTAGAAACTATGTTCGTTGCATCTAAGAAAACCAATAAGGATAAACAACCTTAAATTGAAAAGACATGCACCTGCAAGTGTGAAGAAAAGGGAGATGATGAAGAAGGTCTTTCAGATGAATAATATGCTTACTTCACGAGAAAACTAAAAATTGGTAAGGGAAAATTCAAAGGTAAACTTCCATTGATATGTTTCAGCTGTAATGAGGTTGGGCATTTTGTAGCAAAATGTCCAAACAAAAGTGGCAACTCAAAAAGAAAGAAAGGCTTTAAGAAATTCAACAAGCAAGGATCCAAAAGGAACTTTCTCTCTAAAGAAGATAGCTCATCATCCGATGAAGACAATGATAGTGAAGAAGAAGCCAATGAGAGAGTATTGTTTATGGCAAAGCACAATAAACCCAAGCACAATAAGCAAGAGGTATCAAACAATGAAGAAGAAGAATGGACCATAGACAAATTTTATGAGGAAGCAATCAAGCTTATAAAAGATCTCAAGGCGGAGAAGATCCATTCCAAAACTCTTGAAGAACAAGTTCAAGGTCTCAAAATTGAAGTTGAAGAACACAAATGCATTGAAGAGTCACTTCAAAATAAGTTGGAAGAAAGAAACCAAGAAAGGGAAGAATTAGAAGCTGAAGTAGTCTCCCTGCGTGAGGAAGTGAAGAAAGGAAAAACTATCCAAAACTATGCCAACAACTCAAGGGAATTGGAATAACTCATCAAAAATCAATGATCTTACAACGACAAAAATGGCATCGGTTACAAAGAAGAAGAAGTAGGACCTTCTACAACAAAATACAATGAACCTATGAGATCTGACATGCATGTAGACTTCATTGGACAAGATTCACAAGAACAACCTTGGAAGCCAATTCCTCGACGAAAATTTCCATCCAGGTACCAACATATTTTTTATGGCTACTGTTATTCATGTGGAAAATTTGGTCTTAAAGCTGTAGAATGTCACACGTACCCTAGGAACGAATACAATTCCAGGAGATCTATCAAATATGAACCTCCCAGGGCTCAACAAAATATCAATAGATTTGAACATTTAAGAAATAATATTGAATGTTACAAATGTCGAAAATTTGGACACATACCCAAAGACTACAGACTTGAAAATCCTCCAGAAGAATCTTCGAAGCCACAGAATGAACGAACATGGAAGAAGAAGAAGAATGATAATTGTGCTCTCGCTCTCAAGGATCAAAAGAACAAAGATGTGTGGTATGTTGATAGCGGTTTCTCAATGCATATGACTGGAGATAGAAATAAATTTGTATCTCTGAAAGAGAAGAAGGATGGAATCGTGTCCTTTGGAAATGATGGATCTTCAAATGTTATAGGATCAGGTACTGTCACTCTCGGAAGAAAATATGTTCTAGCCAAGAATGTTCTATTGGTGGAAAACATGAATCACAATCTTCTTAGTTTTGGACAAATGTGTGATCAAGGACACACAATACTATTCAACTCCACGAAATATGAAATCAGGAAAGGCGTGTATGGTGAAATTGTGGCTACAGCAAGTCAAGCTCCAAACAACATATATGTTCTAGATGAAGCAACTAAAGCATGTCTAATAGCTAAAGAGGATGATACAATAATTGGTAGCAATGATGATCGACTAAGTAAGAATTTTGCTACAAAGGTGCAAAGTGATTTAGAGATGTCTTTACTTGGTTGCAAATTGAGCATTGATGACTCATCTAAGGATGTGGATCAAAGGTTGTACAGATCTATGATTAGTAGTCTTCTATATGTAACAGCCTCCCGACCAAATTTTATGCAAGCAGTTGTACAAGTAGCAAGATTCCAAGCAACACCAAAAGAATCACGCATTAAATATTCACCAGCATTGGAATATCTTTGCCAGAAGCTTGGGATTCTCCCAAGTTCTCATTAGATTTTCCTTTTTCAGAATATAAAGGGGGAGTGGAAGTGTGTACAGGTCTGTAGGACGGTTGTGTGTCAGCGTGAGTGGAAATGTGTATAGGTCCGTAGGATGGTTGTGTTTTAGGGGGAGTTACCCTTTTCCATTGATGTCAAAGGGGGAGAGAATGTTGTAGGAAGAAGTGTCATGATCACAGGGGGGAGTACTTGTGTTGCCATCAATGCCAAAGGGGGAGATTGTTGATCAACAGTTGTCATTGATGTCAACCCAAGTAGCACCAGGGGCAAACCCAATATTGCATGGGAATTTTGACCTACCAAATTAATATATTCTGGGTCAACAATGCTTTTGATGGTTTCTACTTTTCGAGATGTTTCGATTGATATATGGCATGCCATGTAATTCTTCACGGTTTGAGAGATATTCATGTTTGAAGTTTGTACCCCCAGTTAGTGCGCTAAAACCCCATGGGGTTGGGGCATGGGTCATTGAAAAGTCATAATTAATATTTTTTAAGATCCTAAGATCCCTCCCACGTTCACTTGTTGAAGCCCCTCTCAACTTAAGCATTCATATATATGGTGATCTTCATTTCCTCCTTAGGTAAGGGATTCGGCCATCTGAAACAGGTCATCGTGGAATTTTCGCTGTAAATTTTTTTCTACGAAGGCTCAAAAGCTGAAAGTTTTATGCGGCGAAGCCAAAATCCTGAGGAGGCTACAGTAAAAATTTCAGATCAAGTTGCACAATATTTATGGAGATATGATCTGTGGAAGTAAGGGTTTTGGCAGGCTCCTGAAATTCATCTCAAAGAAGTGACCTTGGTAAAATCGTCATAAATCTCTCTCTGAGTATCGGATTGGAATTTAGTAAAAAATGGCAGATAGTGCATAGTCTTTAGTTTTTTATCTATCGATTTCAGAGGAAAATGAAGAAACAGTGACACGTGGGGTGCCGTACAAGTGCGCTTTGCTGAAATAGTCCATAATTAGGGCAGTGTGAGAAATTGGGTATAACTCTCTCTTGAAGAATCCAAATTGGGTTAGACCTGTGGCATTGGAAAGATGACTCAGAGCACTACTATAGGACCAAAAATAAGATATTGAAGATTTGAAATAACAGAGATACACCAGATTCAATATCGAGCTCCTAGAGGGAAAAAAAAGCTAGATCATGTGTTGTCAAGGGTTGCAAAGGACCAAACTTTCTACGGTAGAAAAGCAAAGCAAGGTGCAGCAGAGGGTAGCATGAAAAGAGCAACAACCAAGGTGCATAACAGCAGCAAGAAGTTCATCATATGAAGTCTTCAAGTGGGTAGCACTGCATACAATCATTGTAAAGGTATCATTGTACTTAGTCATTGTAAATACATTATTGTACAAATTTTACTAGTGTCTATCTGCCAAGGGTTGAAGAGGCAGTGTTGGGAGGTCTAGGATCATCATTAGGTGGTTGTGTCAAAGTTGAGGTTATGGTCTAGTGTATCTTCTTCTTTTCCATCATTCTATATCATTGTAAAGTGGACCATTTTCCATGGTACGAGAGTCCATTCTTCTTTTATTATTATATAGGGTGGTAGGGTGGTGCTAGGGTGAGTTGTAGCTCATTGGGTGTTGGGGCATCCATTCAGTGACTACTGAAGAATCTCGGGAGTTGGAGCATCCATCCAGTGGGAGCTGGAGAAGAATGCTTTTCTAGATTCTAGGAAGTTGGAGCTTTATTTTCAATTGGAGTTGAAAAGAATTATTAGAAAAGCATTAGGTGGTTTTTTTCCTGGAGTGGGTTTCCACCTTAAAAACTGTGTGCATTTGTGTTCCTCTTGTTTGCTGCTATCATTGTACAAACACTGATAATAATTGAAGATTAACTAATGCTCTAATTGAAAGAAATACTGATTCACCCCCCCTCTCAATATTTCCAACACATATCTCAACCTATACTTTTTTGATATATAGAAAACAAGCAGTCTGAAAAAAAATGAGGACAAGAAAACACTAACAAGTTAGAAAAACATCACCATTCACCAAGCTATGGAGTCCTGCAAGCAAGCTTCTCCAACATCAAGCCACACAAGTCATTCATTCACTTCATAAAACTAAATAGCTTCTCCAAGCTCATAAACCATGTATTGCTCTATAATGCATCAAGTCCCAACTTTTTACAATGAATCCTAATGGCTTATATAACAAGCAAGGAGGAATAGAGCTCACTAGAGCATCTAGAAGCCTATTGGCCAAAAACAAATATCCTAACTTGTCCTTGAGGCCTTGCAAGGTCCAAGGCACAAAATATCTTCCAAAATATCTTTTCCAGACTAAAATAGAAAAAACATTGACTTTTAGGCTCTTACATACATGAGAAAACTTGCCTAACGCACATTTTCTCAGTTACATGCAAGAACGCAGCATACTGTCTCAAAAACTTGAAATTTTTCCGGGAGCGCAGCACCAAAAAAGGTCTTTTGCAATAGATATTTGGAGGCCTTCCAGATGTCGGAAAAGGCTCTGTGATTGCTCGTTGGAAATATGTGGATGTCTACTTTCCAAATATACCTTTTTTTCCTCAATATGACCTTTGAAAGCTTCCCAAAAAGTAGGAAAAGTGAAGGTTTCCAGGATCGCAGCACCTGATCAGAAAAGAGGGCAAAAGGTGAAAAAATGAGTGTTTTTGGCCCTTTTGAGGGACAAAAACAGCTCCAATTGAGCTTAAATTTGGTGATCATACTCCTCTCATGATAAGGAATCCAAAAATGTAAGCTGATCCCTCTAAAAGTTCCCTAGGAAAAAGTGCAAGACCTAGGGTGCTGCGTTCCTAGGTTTAAAATTTTACAAAAAACAAAAACTTGTTCAATTTCGCTCAAATTTGGTGAGTGGGTCCCTCAAGGGTCCTTAGAGACCTGCAGTGAAGCTTGAGCCAAAACTCCAAGCCTAGCTTGGTTCTTTCCATCATTTGGAACCGGGCCCTTTCATTGGAAAATTTTGAGCTTTTTCCTTGCAAACTGATTTCTCTTTTTGTAGCACTCAGCCATCTCTCTCTGTAAACCCAAATTTTTGTTGGCCTTCTATAATTTAGCCTCTAAATGTATATTTTCCCTTTCAAGCCATGATTCTTTGTTATGCTCAATTTCCAAGGCAAGGATCTCGGTGAGAGGAAATTGTTGGGCTTGGGTTGATTCTTCCTCTTTTTGTTTTGCCAAAGCTTTCCTAAGACCCATAGTCCTAGGTCTCCTTCTTGTTTTCCCCTCTTCATCACTGCTCTCCTCATAAGCGCCCATGTACTCCTGCAATTGCAATTGCTATATTTGAGCTTCTTTCCTATATTTTAGCACCCTTGTTTCATAGATGGCCAGTTGGCCACTCATTTGTTTGTTTTGCACTTGGAGGAAATGAATAAGATCTTTTGACCTTTCCAGCTCAACCTCCAAGTCTCTGATTTGCGCATTCTGGTCCTGTAGGAGAGAATTAACTATCCTTGTTTCATTTTCCTCATCACTATCTATGTGAATGAGTACAAATTCCCTCTTCCTCATGATTGCTTTCCTCTTCTTCCATTGTTTTCTTGCCTTTTTCCTTTATTGGCCTTTTACCCTTGTCCTTCATTTTTTGTTTACCCTTGCTCTTCATTGGTTTGGTGATTTTTTCCTTCACTAGTTTTGAGGAGGAGTGCATGGCCCCTTTCCTTTTGGAGGCAGTAAGCACATGCCTCCTTCCTCTCCAATAAGTGATGGTGAAAGGTGTCATAAACTTTGTTTGCAAACTTTGATCATTGACAATCTTAGGAAGTTTGACTCCTCCTTGAAAAATGCTCTCTGTGTGTATATCCTCCATACTTTGCTGCTGGTTTTCCTTTGGATCAACATTTTCAACATATTTCATGCTTTTGTCACTATCAAGACCCTCAAAACTGAAATGCTCTGTTTCTGCAATATCAGAGGCATCTGTGCTTGGCATGTCTTGACTTTCATGAATATCCTCCTCCTCACCCTTTTCATTATTGTTTTCACTGCCAACTTCATTTTCTGCATCACTGCCTTCATTCTTTGGACTTTTGTAATCATTTCCTTGTTTATTGAAAAAAAAAAACTGTTTCTGGGTTGCCCTTGTCATTTTGTTCATTGTCATGGCTTTCTTTTACTTCCTCGCTACTGCCTGTTGTAATTTTTTTAGAGCCTTCTTCTTCATAAGACCCACTGACTGGACTTGTTAGCTCATCATGGGATTTAGTGATCAGAACTTTGTTTTCTTGCCCACTGTCCCTTTCTTGAGAGGATGCCTCTGTTTCTGTGTCTTTAGAGCCTTCCTCTTCATTATGGGACATATTTCTTTGGCTCCCTTGACAATCATCTGTATCACTGCTTCCACCTCTGTTTTCTTCTTCATCCCTTCTACTGCTTTGACTGTTTTTCTCTTGGCCATTGCTGCTTTCTTCTAGGCCATCTCCCTCTTCTTCATTTTCTTCTTCATCTTCATTTTCTTCCTTATCTTCATCATATTTTCCCTTACTGTTTTCCTCACGATCATCACTGCTTTTTTTCGAGGCCACTACTGCTTTCTTCAAGGCCAGAATTGTTATCCTCATGATCATCACTCTCTTCCTCATCTTCATCATTTTCTACCTTGTCTTCATCATCTTGATCATAACTCTTTTCATCTTCTCCCTCATCTTCATAATTTTCTCCCTCATCTTCATCATTTTATCCCTCATCTTCATCACCCTCTCCCTCACTTTTTTGTTCATCTTGATCATCACTGCTTTCTTCAACGCCCCCACTGTTTTCTTCAAGGCCATCATTGCTTTCTTCATGATCAGATTTCTTAGGGGAAGGAAATTGAGGAGGGTTTGTTTGAGGGAATAATTTATGTGAAGAATATGAACCAAGGTTAGTGGAGGGTGATGGAGGTGAGTGAGAAGGATTTTGAGATGATGATGGCATACTTTGCAGAGGGATGGGTTGTGGAGTTTTGAAATCCTCATGGGTGATAAAAACCTCCTAGGGAATGCCTTGTTGTTCTAGCTGGTATGAGACAATTACTTTGATCAGGGAATGGTGAAATAGGCTTGAAATTTGTTGGGATGGAGCCATTTTTTGCATGATGGAGGACATTTTCTCAATGCTTTTGCGAAGGTAGTAGGGCATGTGCAGTAGCTTGGTTCTGGTGAAATGAATGAGGATTCTAATATGATATGAATAGACTCTAGAGAACCTACCTTCAAAGGTGAAGTATTTCATGATAATCTACATGAGGAGGGCATATATGTCCAATAGATGAGAAAAATGGAAAATGGTTTTACAATAAGCTTGACAACTAGGTTTTAAGAATGGATGATAATGGCTTAAGTCAAGATGCTTCTGTTTAAACCACCTTTCTCCTATGCCAGGTATTCTAGTGGCCTCAGAGATGGCCCTGGTGGTTAACTCAAATCTTACCCCTGCTAGATGTACTTTATGCCTGTGAAGTTTTAAGGAAAATAACTTGGTCAACTGAGGGTAACTTTTGATCACTTGCACTTTGTTACAGAACTCATAGCACCCTAACTCTTGGAAATAGGAAATAATATAAGGGGAGGCTATCAGTTCTGCAGTGCTTATGGGTTCAAACCTATTGGGCATTCCTCCTTTATTCTGTTGTTTTCTTGGACTTGTCTCTTCATTTAAGTCAACACTCTCTTCTTGAGACATGGTGTTTTTCTTAACCCCTACCTCAAACCTTTAAGGAGAAATGATTTGCTAGTAAAGTAATGTGGAAAAAGGTGTCAAAGAGATGCTGATTTTTCTAGCAAGGTCAAGATACTTAGTAGAGAGTAGGTTAGGTGAACTTTTTCAAGTTTTCTCTATGCTTTCTTTGACACAAATTTTAAAACTTCTTGGCGCCCTTATCAGTTATAAAATTTATGAAGAGGTGATAATTTAGGGAAAATACCTCTTATAATTCTCTTCCACAACAAAGATATGTCATTTCTGAGCTTTCCAGGCAGTTTGGGCGCCTCTGCACACTTTTTGGGTGATTCTTCATTTTTATGCTAGGAGCACCATGCCCTGGGAAAGCCTAAATGAAGTTTCGTTCAGCGTTGCACACCCATGGCAGGAGCGCAGCGTCATGGGTAGGAAGGGCCTGCACGCAGTGTCAGGCGGCAGCCGGGCGCAATGGTAAACGTGCAGCACTCGTTGGCCTGGGTGTCATGAACATAATTTTGTGCAAGGTTTACACATAGATTCGGGCGTCGAGCGGTGGAGGCAATGGCCAGAGCGCAGCATCCGCGGGTAGTGTTGCACGCTCGTTTCGGGTCTTCTTCTACACGTTAGGTGAAATTAAAAGAGCGCAACACCCACCTACAGGCGCGTATCACTCAAAAGGAATTTACACTAGCGGCGGCTTCAAGTGTGCGGCGTCCATCTTCAGGAGCGCAGCACCTTGATTTTTTCACCAAGGACTCTGGCAGAGAGCTGAAAATTTTCACTCTGTCTTGCAAAAGGTCGAATGAGGGGAGGAAAGGAGGTGTTGTAGTATTTATACCTTTTTGAAAGAATCAAACTTGAAAAACCCCCTTTTCTAAAGCTTCTTTGCACTTTTTCTTTCTTTTTCCTCCTTTCCCTTTACCAATGCCTCTCACTGTATTTTTATTGTCCCTTTTTTAACCACTATCTTTCTTAGAACTTCGGCAATTGGTTAGATCTATGATGGGTCATGCTTGTTGTGGGCATGTGCAGACTGATTTAGAACTATATTTTCCTCCTTTAGGCATTGTGAACATGCCTTTGATTGCTTGTTTATGATAAATCAAACCTTTGAAGTGATGTTTTGTCTTCTTCAATGAAGTGGCATATAGTGTTTCAACATCCCTTTCTTTGAAATCTTTAGACCTCTGAATTTGTCCTTTGATCTAGTGGGGTTGATACCCTTTTTTCCCAATATTAGAAGATAGTTAGGAATTCCCTTTTTTCAAAACCCTCTGCTGTTGATGAAGGAGGTTCTCTTTGCCACTTATCATGCTTATTTGTTCATTATCCTAATTTTGAGTTTTTAGAGATATTCAGTAAGACAAACAAAGCTGACATTAGAGTCTTCAAAAGAAAATATGTATTTGAATTCATTTCTTATGCTTAATAAAGTCTGCAATGCTTATTTGGAGGGTTGGAGGAAATCTTTAGCCTTTGTAGCCCAAATACTTTTTCACTGTTTGGTCACAATATTCATATATTTTCATTTTCAACCAAAACACACCTATTGATTTCTTCATGAGTGTGATTGACTTTCTTGATGTTTTTCTTAGTCTTTACCTTTACTTCATGGCTCACCTGATAAATTTTTGGTCTTGTTGCAGGAATGTGGCAAAGGGCAGCTATCACTATACCAGCTTCATGCTCGAGGCCAAAAATACCATCAATGATCTCTTTGTTGTAATGCGCCATGTTGCTCATTGCCACTGACCTTTTGAGATTTGCACAAACCTCTTGATAAGCAGTACTTCACTACACTTATCATGAGATCATGGTCTCTCATGTAGACTCTAGCTATTTGTACCTTTTTATCAACTGTAAATACCTTCATGAGCTCTTTTTAGGTGTCCTTCACCTTTCTTCTGCTTTAGACTAATCTCCAAGGCATTCCTATAGAAATGCTTGGATATGACAGTCTATTCCTTTGCAGATTTGTTGTTGGATCAAGAGGGTACCTTGGAGGTTTCTTAAGTACATATTTAAATAATTATAAACCTCAACTCTATTTTCTCTTGAATTTACCTTTGAATTCCTATGGAAGTAATGGAATGAGAACCATGATAGTGAATTGGCCTAAGAAAACCTATTTGACTTATTTGCAAGGTTTTAGAATGGGTTTCTAACTGAAAGTTTGAATTATGGTTTTGAATGAAGATACAGGGTTTTGACACTCTACTTATGCACCACCATCCTAGACAACTAGACAATTTTCCTTTGCTTCAAAGGGTTTTTTAGAAAGGACCTTTGAAAACACCATTGCTTGAGGTACATGATGAATAGGGGAAAATGTTTGGTTGACTTGGAGAGACAAGGGGTGAGAAATAGAAGGCTTAGGCAATAGTGATACAAAGGGTTATAGGAAAGGGTGGAAAATATAGAGACAGTGAGGGACACTAGTCCAGGATGGGGTTTTATCTGGATAAACAGATTGGCCAAGCTTGAATAGAGAGGAGGGATAGTCAAAATTTTCTCTTTGAGGAGATTTCTAGAAGACACAATGATTCTTGAATTTTGATTTCTAGAAATATGAGACAAAGAATTTAGTCATCTAAAATAGGTGAAAATTACTGATGACTAACAGAGAACATGAGTGCACCATGAAGTCCTGAAAGCCCGAAACCTCACTCCTTTATCCATTTGGAGTGCACCCTTGGTGGTTTTCCCTCTTTTGCGCAAGCGCATGAACACATTAAAAAGACTTTAATGACCCTTGATCCCCCTTCGTGCTTTGAAGGTGCGCCCTCCTTGTTTTCACATATATTTTCTTTCCATGCATGTATCTATACACTGTCGTTGATATATTTACATTCTCAGTTACATCCAATGGCTCTTTGTATACGATTTACCAAGATATTCCTTCATAGTTAGGTTCAGAAAGATAATATTTTCATCATGAGTGTGCTGCCAAAAACAAGTGTTCGAGCCACAAATATTCTCACCCTTTCATCATCTATTGGATCCATGCCTCCCGCTACACATAAAGTGGCCTACAAAAAAGATTCAAAGGCAGGAATAAAGGAAACAATTGAAGTAAGAAAGTCACTTATCCCCATAAATGTAGGCACACGGTGCTTCATTGATAAGTCTATTGAGAACACATGTGGCCACAAGAAACATTCATGCAGAATAAGTTTGTTGAGAACTTGGAATATGTCAAGCATACATCAGTATCAAGAATTCCAGAATGTATAGCGTTGCATGCAGATTCCCGATCATCCCTTGTGCAGAAGTGATTGAGTCGATTATCACACACTTGGATGAAACTCATCTTGTGCTTCGTAGTGAAAGTGATCGTCATCTTGATACATATTATGGAGAAAACATGAAAAGTTACTATAAGATGCTCAGACCTAGACAATACGAAAATAATGACTTTTAAACAAGACGGGTCGACCTCAACACAAGTGGCATCATCAAATATTCTCAAATATGTATATCAGTATTTTATTGCCAGGTGTTGTCGGTTGCATGGGCGTAAGAAGGCTGAGGTTGATCCAGGTGGATATCGGTGGCCACCCACCTGTTCCATTTGGACCCACACCATCAATTCTTGCAGTTTTTCACTTTTAGCACAACTTACTATTTTTAGCAGGTTTTCGGGTCTTGCACTCCCAGAGCCGTTTTGGGGCCCTAATGATCTAGGTGGATATTGGTGGCCACCCACCTATTCCATTTTAACCCCCACCATCAGTTCTTTCAATTGTTCAGTTTCAGCACAACTTACTATTTCTAGTAGTTTTTCGGGTCCTAAACTTACAGAGCCGTTTTGAGGCCCTAAACGACGTCTTTTGGAGAAACTGACAGAAACATGGGTCTATAGAATGATGCTTCTCACTTAAAGTTTTATTCCTTGGATATATATTTCTAACAAGGTATTGAGTGCGTCAAACGAATATCCTATGCCAAAGTTACGTCCTCGGGAAGTTGAAACACCATTTTACCCAAACGGGACCCACAGTTTTGGCGCTTCATCTCTAGGGTTAGGTTTTTGGATTTTTAGGGGTTTCCATTGTTTCTCAACAATAAATAAGCATTCAAGCCTCATTTTAACAAATTGGAGAGGCCTATAGCCATCACATCTCTTCTCAGAGATACGCTACCAGTGCCCTCGCTTGTTTATTTCCATTATGTCTGTAATAGGCCTTCGAGCCTCAATGTAACACAGTTCAGAGGCTTGTAACTACGACATCTCTTCTCAGAGATATGCCACCGACACTCTAGCTTGTTTCCATTATGTTTGTAAGCCCATTTCATTCATTTTTTATTAATAAAATGAAGTTTTATTTCCGCTGCATCTCTATGCTTATGTCTATATGTGTATTCTGTTGTGTTCCTGCATAAATCCGGATCATTGGTATCATAGTGGTCTGCTCTTTCTCTATTTTTCTTTGCATGTCCCTAACATAGTTAGAATATAAGGGGTTAGGGCTCGATCTGGTTGAACTGTTGCAAGATCAGCCTCGCAAACCCCGATGACCCCCCCATGGCGGAAGGAAATAAAGACAAGGGAGGAGGAGATCCTATCAAAATATTTCTCAAGGAGGCCCTCGAGAAACATAGGAATGTGATGATGGATAAATTTTCCCAGATCCTTCAATGGCTACCCACCAACGGCACATCTACATCCAGCACATCCGCCAACAGGTTCGCGACATCGTGGACAAATCCAACAACAAGTTCAACAGAATTTTCCTCTCATGGAGGAACCTAATGCAATGGGGACCATTGATTCCTAAGGAGGGAGAAATGATCCAGGTGGATATCGGTGGCCACCCACTTATTCCATTTGGACCCGCACCATCAATTCTTGTGGTTTTTCACTTTCAGCACAACTTACTATTTTTAGCAGGTTTTCGAGTCTTGCACTCCCGAAGCTATTTTGGGACCCCAATAATCCAGGTGGATATTGGTGGCCACCAAAATATTCCACTTTAACCCCCACCATCAGTTCTTTCAATTGTTCAGTTTCAGCACAACTTACTATTTTTAGCATTTTTTCGGGTTCTGAACTTTCAGAGCCATTTTGAGGCCCTACACGACGTTTTTTTGGGAAACTAGGAGCAACATGGTTCTATATATCAATGTTTCTCACTCAAAAGTTGTAGTCCTTGGATAGATATTTTGAAAGAGGTTTTAGCACGTCAAACGAAGATCGTATGCCAAAATTGTGTCCCCGGGAAGTTGAAACACCAATTTACCCAAATGGGACCTGTTATAGTTGGTCTTTACATTCCTCTGTCAGAGATCATTTATCTTATTGCATTTCATTTTTAGGTGTCTCATTCTGCTCATTCATCTGCATTCCGTTAGGTGTATGCCATTATCCGACGGAAGGGCTTTGTTCTCTCATTTTCCCTCATGTTTGTACCTGCTGGGTTGGTCAAAATTTATCAAAGTTGAGTTCATGTCATTTACAGTCATAAATGCCATTTTGGTCAAAAAAGAGTCATTTTAGTTTCTAGGTCTAGGGTTTGGTCTACAGAAATGTTAAACAATGCCCGCAGGCCATGAGGATGTTTTCAATAAGTTTTTATTTCAAGATCTTCATCGTCAATAATGCTCGAGGATGTTTCTTCTTCAAAACTCTGTTTTGAAGAAGAAATTGTCAAATTTGTCTTTGTAATAAATATGTATCTTTCCGCCATGTAGTACTTCAAATGAAGACTCTGGTCATCCTTTGCCAAAGTCCAAATGCCATCATCCCTACAAAAATCAAGAACAATTTCATCATTCAAGCTCAGAAAATCAGTGAGGAAACAAAAAGACAGAGTATGTATTAAAAGTGAAAAGTATCAAAGTTCAAAATATTGCAGAAATGGGTTTGTCAAAAGAAAGAATCAAATTCCTTTGTATACATGAGATATTTTCACATTCAACAATCATTGGCACTCAAAGTTATCAAAGAAAGCCGAAGAAATCGAGGAGAGAAGCCAAGTTAAAGTTTGGAGAAGCGAAGACAGTGTTGGAGGACAAAATGTTGGTGAAATTGCAGGCGCGGTGCATAGAAGGGTGTGCACGGCGCACCGAAGGAGCACAGTGCATTGGGTGCCTCTCCACAGTGTTAATTTTCAACCCGTGCGGTGCATCCAGCCTGCACGGCGCGTTGGGCTGGGGTGCGGTGCATAGGCCCGAAACTTAAAACTTCTTCTAGTCTTCTCTGAAATTCGATTTTCTTGGTTGCTCTATGCTTGAGTAAGTTAAAATCATTCTCCTTTTGTCCATGACTCATGTTTGGAGTTTTCTGAGAGAAGGAATATAAGGATTTGTAATGTCAAAGTGTAAACCCTATTACCTTGTTTAAAACTACTCCTTGAGGTTTTGAATTGGTATTTCGAAAACAATTTTGGTGCCAAATATCCATTTCCTACCTATGGTCTCTTCCCCATCATTGTAATATCATCATTGTCAATATCTTTCCCCTATTCCCTTATACCCTAAGCTACTCATATCATTTTATTCCCATTCCACTATTCCAAATCATTTCATTCCCTATCTTTATCCCTTTTTTCCACATCACTTATAAATTCCCAAAATCCCTAATTCCCAACTGCCAAGTGATTGTTGGCACACTTTAAATCTCACTTGGCAAAACCTCACTGTCCACATTGCCCTATTCCTCACAATCCCTCATTTCCCTTTGGCACTTGGAGACAACGACACCAAGTTCTCATTTGTCATTTTCAACAAAATAAACATACACTTGGCATAGACTTTCAAACCATGGAGACAGACACAGATAGCTCATATGACTGAGACAGTGTTTTCACCACTGAACTGCATGCACCAGGGGGGCACTGAAACATCGGAAAAGGCCTGATCCACTCCGAATCTTGGCTGAAGCCTCCTTGGCTGAGCATGAGACATGATGGGAGACCTTCACTCCAAGTTTTAGCAAATTTGGAGAAAATTTTGTCATTTTTGAAATTTTGGTTGCAAAACAGGTTTTTCTGCTTGACGCGTCGCGCCACTCAACGCGTGCTTACGTTTGAGAGATCTTCTGGAGGAAAACTTGACATTTTTGGATTTTTTATGAAAATTTATTCATGCTTAGGAATGGCCAAGAGATTTCATCAAGTTCTGGGTGGTTTAAAGGGTCAAAAACACCTTGAAAATGGCCTTTCTGCCACCTTTTGCACCAGCAGGAACCAGTCTTGGGAGATTGCAGTTTTGGAGGGTAAAATGAACTCAAAATTGAAACATTCCACTTGGGTTGGATAGCAGATAGACAGGGATTTCCAACAAGCTATCATGAGCTCAATTTGGACTTCGGGAAGTGCCCCAAAAATAGGCTCAAAGTGGCGCAGCGCATTGAGTTTTTTGGCATGGCGCATAGAGGAATTTTGCCCAGTTTTCACTTTTCAGCTCAGAAATTCGACCAGTTTGATTAGTTTCACTTCTTGATGTAATTATTGATCTATCTTGATGTAATTTTGTGGCTATGATGTAATTTTGGCTCATATTTACTTGTTCTAGAGGATTCATTCACTAAAAAGTGAAAATTAAGTGAATGGATCAGTTTCCTAGCATATAGAGGCAAGTTGTTTGGCTGCCTAGATTTCAGTTCCATGTTTAGAGTTGGTTGAAACAGCTCCTAGAAGGATGAGCTCGACCCCTAGAGGCATGGGAAGGGGTTAGGATGGTCTATATATTGTATTTTCTGAGTCATTTTTAGTGTTGGATACTTGGGAATAGTTTGGCACCTCATTGTATATTCATTTCAGATTTTTGGCAAAGGAAAGACTAGAGTTTTGCAGCACTTGTTGGGATCCTTGTGGCTCTGAGTTTTGATGATTTTTTTCTCCATGTATATGTAAGTTTCATTAATGTTATATGTATGCCATTTCCCTTCTCTATGCTTCTAAATTAAACAAATGAGTAACTAAGGTAGAATTCATTAGTTTGCTGGTGCTCTGCCTTAAAATTTTGTTTAGTTTTATATGTTTTCGTTAGTTTGGAGAGGATCCTTGCACCTTCTTTCCCTCTTCATCTCCTCAACATTATTTTCTATCCATTCATTGAATCTAAGACATCAAATTCATTTCCTTCCCTGCCCCAACTTGAACTCTGCAAGAATTTGGCCTCATCCCCAAGCCCGAAATTGTCTTTCCCCTTTTTCCAACAAAATCCCAAAAAATCAAAATCAAACCCTCCTATTTGTTTATCTAGCCTAAGATCAGTTGTTGTTTTAGTCGTCTCAAGCCCCTTTGAATATTTTCATTGATATTGACCCAGAGAGAGCCCTCTCCTGTCCTCGTAGGGCTAGCTACAAGGCTGAGCGTGGTTTGGTGTTGCCCTTTTTCTGCCTTACTTCAGCCTAAGGTGGATTTAGGTGCTAACATAGTGGTGACCATACTGGGGATTCACAAGTTAGATGTTACGTTTACAAGCTATAGACGGAGCCTGAAGTTATGCCAGGTAGCCTTCGAAATGCTCTTGCTTTGCATTAGTGAAAGTAGATAAACGCTGCTTCAGTCAATCTCCGGTCTAGCTTGTGAATGTGACACTCGACTTGTAGATTGTCTTGCCCAAGTACATGTATCAAGTTCGATCTGATCATTGATGGTGGAAAACGATCAGACACCGCAAGGCTGAAATCATTCACCTGGCGACTCCACTGTCGAAGAATCCTAAGGTTCATAATTTTTATGGCGACTCTACTCTTCAAGAATCAGTAACCTGAGGAATTTCTTGGTGAATTCATTGTTATCAAAATGGTTTCGCTGGATCAAAGGTATGCTCCCATGAGCCGAGATCACATTCCAGGTTTTCCAAATAAAATTCCTAAGGTAGATTGGCAAAGGAATTTGCCTATGCTTAAAAATGATGATATAAAGGATGTTGCTTTACATCTGATTAGATTTCACATACATATCCGCAAGTTGAAGGTTGATTTTCCTGAAGATTTCTTGATGAAGATATTCATGGCCACTCTGGAAGTTGAAGCTCGATCTTGGTATGAAATCTTGTCGCCTGCTTGTATTTACTATTTAAAGGATTTTCATACCATGTTCTTTGAAAGGTATAAGGAATCTTATCCATCCTTGACTTTAGTTCAGAACTGTTGTAGCCATGTTCATAGTTTTATTGAAAATCTTGAAAATTTTTATGAAGATGATGACTTCATGGACGATGAGATCATGGAGGCTTTGTACGAAAATCCATTTCAACAGCATAAAGAGAACTTAGAAGATACTCAACAAGATGCTCAGGAAAATTTGCAGCAGGATCAAGATCTTAGTACAATGGAAAATTATGAAAGAGAAGGTTTTGTTTCAGATCTGTCTATAGAAGAAGATGATATGTAGGAAAGTCAAGTTTCGATTTCAGAAGGTGATAAAGTCAAGACAACTATTTCAGATATAGATTCAGATCGTGACGATCAAGAATACCTTGTGCTGAATCCCATGAAGGAGAGCTCTGCTGTTGAGATCATCTGGAATGAAGAAGACAAAGTTATTGGTCCAAATGCTCTCAGTTCATTAGAACACAGCCTTCATGAGGAGGTAATCCAGTCAGTTCATGAAAAACAGAATGAGATCTTTGTTTGAGTAAGTGATAAATATTCTTTCAATAATTCAGTGATAAATGATAATTTGATTGCCATGTCATATGAATACAATTACTGTTTGAGCAAAAGAAAGCAAAAAGCATTATCTCCTTTGTCTGAAAATGAGATAGATAAACTCTTGAAAGGTCATGTTACAACCCAAGCTAAAGCAGATTTGCAGTGCACACATGGTCAAAAAAGTGTTGGTAAAACTTCTTCCTCTTTTGAAATTGGTGACGGTCTTGTAATCAGTTTTATAGATCAACAAACAGATAATATTTTCTGTCAAACCAGGAGGTAACTCCTCAAAATCAAAATGTGTATTAGCTGAAGAATGCATATGGATTTATACATGGAGGTGAGGCTATTGGGATTCATCTCCCAATGACTCTTGGCCTTCCTTATTTCCTAATATTAAATAATATACAATATTAAATGTGCACACCCATCCCATAAGATTAGGTGTCAACATTCCCCCCTTTAATCCGAAGGGATGTTGGTGAGTCCAAGCATCGATCTGAACTTTTCAAACTTTTCTCTTCCAAGTGCTTTGGTGAAGATGTCAACAGTTTGCTCATTTGTGGAACAATGATGTAGATGGATGGTTTTGGCCTGAACATGATGTCGAATTAGATGGTACTTTGTATCGATGTGCTTTGTTCGATCATGGAACTTTGGGTTCTTGGCCAACTTTATTGCAGAAGTGTTGTCAATCATGAGTGGTGTGGAATACATTTGTTTCATCTCCAAATCTTCCAGGATTTTCCGGAGCCACACAATTTCCTTTGTTGCTTCAGCTGCTGCCACATATTCTGCCTCGGTCGTGGAATCTGCTGGAACTGACTGTTTGCGTGATCTCCATGAGACAGCTTCTGATCCAAGACTCATGGTGTAACCTGTAGTAGACACCCCTGTTTCTTTGTCGCCATCAAAGTCTGAATCAGAGTATCCGATCAAGCTGAAGTCGCCTACCTATGTATATTTGAGTCCAAAGTCTTGAGTCCCCTTCAAGTACCTTAACACTCTTTTCGCAGCAGACCAATGTCCTTCACAAGGTTTTTGCATGAACCTTGAGAGGATTCCAACAGTAAATGAAATGTCAGGTTTGGTGGTGGTCGGGTAGATAAGACTTCCTACAAGCTGTCTATACTTAGTTGCATCCTCAAATTCCTTCCCTTCAATAGATGTGAGCTTCAAGTTTTGTTCCATTGGAGTGGTTAAGAGATTACAGTCATCCATGCCAAATTTGTTCAAGAGATCTCCAATGTACTTCTTTTGAGAAAGAAATATGAATTTAGGATGTTGAATTACTTCAATACCCAAATAGTAATGAACATGACCCAAATCGGTCATTTCAAAACCTTTCTTCAACTCTTTCTTCATGGATGCAATATAGCTCTCATTGTTTCCTGTTATCAAAAGATCATCTACATATACCACAAGATATACAACTGTTTTTCCAACTTTCTTAACAAACAAATTTGCATCATCAAGATCAAAATGTTTGAAATCAAGTTTCAGAAGATGCTCGATCAATTTCTCATACCAGGCTCGTGGTGCTTGCTTGAGGCCATACAAGGATTTTACAAGTTTGCAAACTTTTTGTTCTTGACCCTTTATCACAAATCCTTCTGGCTGGGACATATAAAATTTCTCCTTTAGATATCCATTCAAGAAGGTTGTTTTTACATCCATCTGATGGAATTTCCATCCATTCTGAGCTGCTAAGGCAAAGAGAGTCCGGATGGTGGTCCATTTTGTTGTGGGAGCAAAAGTTTCTTCATAATCGACTCCTTCTTTTTGTGCGAATCCTTTTGCCACAAGCCTGGCCTTGTGCTTGTCAAGTGAGCCATCTGCTTTGTACTTGTTCTTGTAGACCCACTTACAGCCAATTGGTTCCGTTCCCAAAGGTGGATCAACCAGCTTCCAAGTGCCATTCTTTATCAAGGCATCATACTCCTTTTGTATCACTTCTTTCCATTCATCATGAGAAGTGGCTTCTTTGAAGGAAGTTGGTTCATGATCTGTAGAAAAACTCAATTCACAGTTTTAAGCAATATCCATATCAATAGGAGAATCAGAATTATATACATCACCTTCGTTTTGTTTAGTGAAACTTCTTGTTGTTGTTTTTCCAACCTCATCGGGATGAACATTCTCTAGTGTCTTTGTCAGCCATTTGGGAGGACCTTTCTGAGATGGCCCAGGCTGGTCATTTGACTGAGTTGGGATTGATTCAAGATTCAATCTCCCAATTCTGTCAATCACATCATCCAATGTGTCATCCGTGGTTGTTTCTTCATGTGGGGAAGATGATTCCACATTTTAATTCAATATCGGAATCCCCCCTTCAAGATGTGGAATCACATTATCAAATTCTTGGAAGGACTTTGCATGTGTGAATCTATCCAGGCGATCAAGTTGCCGCTCAACAACCTTGTCACTCTTGGAAGATTCAAGAAATATGACATCTCTTGCTATTACAAATTTCTTATTTTCTTCATCATAGAGACGATATCCTTTGGAGGTATTGGAGTACCCCAAGAAGATACATTTTCTGCTTCTAGCACCAATTTTGTTCCTTTGACCCTTGGGTATCAAGGCATAACAGGTGGACCCAAAGACCCTGAAATGCTTTACCGAAGGAATGTGGCCATGCCACATTTCAAAAAGAGTTTTGTTTCTAATTGAACTTGAAGGACACCTATTCTTTATGTAAACAGCACATAGAACTGCATCAGCCCAAAACATCAATTTTACATTCTTGAAAAATAACATGGAGCGGACCATATTTAAAATGGTTCTGTTCATTCTTTCAGCTACACCGTTCTGTTGTGGATTATATGGCACGGTTGTTTGATGTTTGATTCCATGTTGACAAAGATAATTTTCAAATTCATTTGAGGTGTATTCTTTTCCATTATCAGTACGTAGAGAGCCAATATGTGTTTGTGCATCATTTTCAATCCATGCATGAAAATTCTTGAAAGTTTGAAAAGCATCAGACTTATTCTTCAGTAAGTAAATCCAACACATTCTAGTGTAGTCATCAATAAATGTCATCATGTATTTGTTTCCATTTGCAGAAGCAATAGGCATAGGGCCACATAAATATGAATGAACAAGTTCAAGTTTTCTATGTGCTCTGGAGTGTGAATCATGAAATGGCTGTTTGCTATGCTTTCCTAGAATACAAGCATCACATTCCTTAGGTTTTATAGGAATTGTAGGCAGTCCATTAACACCATTTTTCTTCAACAAACGAAGGTTGTCATAGTTTAAGTGTCCAAATCTAGCATGCCATAAAAGACTTGATGGGAATGTACCTTCATCATGATGTGAACTGAATGCAAATTTTTGAGCATGAGCAGATGAACCTTTCAGCTTCAAGAGTCTTCGTTCTTCTATTCCCTCCATGACAAGTGAGTGATTTGATGCTTTTCTGACCTCTTCCTTGCCATCAAACAAGTGAATTGAGTGTCCTTGCTGCCGGATTTCGACCAGGGACATCAAGTTTCTCTTCAAATCAGGGAGGTATAGAACCTCATATAGGATATGATCAGGAAGACCAGGCAGTTTAAGCCTGACTGTGCCAAGCCCTGATGGCTTGAGTTTGGATTTAACTGCGAAATATACTGCTCCATCAACTTTGTCAGTGAATTCTTCAAAAAAATCTTTTCTAAATGTCATGTGACGTGTTGCTCCTGAATCTAGCAACCAATCATCTCTCCATGAAGTAAATGAAACATCAAATAGGTTTTCAGTTACTCCATTGTTACAATGTGCTAGAACAGAATGAGCTGATTCAGCTGGTTTACCTTTGTCTTTGTCATCAGTTTTACCTCTGTCTTGATTTGTTTGCTGCGAAGCTTTAGATTGTCTGCCCCCCTTTTCTCTGAAGTTTCTTCTTCGTCTTTTGCCTTCTCTTCCTCTGGATGGACCTGAAGCATGTCTCTTTTCTCTCTGTGCCAAGTAGGCAGCCTCTTTAGAAGATGAAGGGACTGTCATCTTCTTTTGAAGGAGAAAAGAAAAAAACTTTGCTGGAGAATCTCTTTTGAAGGAGTGAAAGAAAAAACACTCTTTGCTGGAAAATATACTGAAAAAACTCTTTGCTGCTAATATACTGAATTTAAAAGGACAGAAACACTTTTTGCTAAAAGACTGAATTTAAAAGGACATAAAAGCTCTTGCTAAAAACTGAATTCTACACCAAAAAATATGTGTATTTTTTGTTTTGTTTGGAGAAAAAAAAATTGTATGTGAAGCAATTTTATGAAATGGTAGGGTGATATGAAATGTTTATGGGAGGGCGGTATTGTGAAAATGGGAAGTGGTATGGGAGGGTGGTATTATGAAAATGGGAAGTGGTATGGGAGGGTGGTATTATGAATGAGTGGAATTGAAAATGGAGTGGGCGGTATTATGAAATGAATGGAATTGAAAATGGAGTGGGCGGTATTATAAATGGTGAGAGGGCGGTATTATAAATGGTGAGTGGGAAGACAGTGGTATTCCATACAAAATACAACGGAGACAACATATTAACACAGTGGAGACAACGTATTAACACAACGGAGACAACGTATAAAACACAATGCAAAGTATTAACAACGTATTAACAACGTATTCCATACAAAATACAGCGTTGGATTTAAACGATGGAGTGGCGTATTGTTAAAAGGCATATTAAACAATGGAGACAACGTTGGATTTAAACGCAGACAACGTTGTATATAAACGCAGGGTGTGCAATCAACGTGATATATAAAATATGACACAATTGTATATAACACGACTGTCATATATGGATGGCATTTTTTAAAATGTATCCGGCAGTCGGACCAGCGGTATTGACAGCGTAAAAGGCGATATTGACAATTTCCAATGGTGGGGCGGTGTTATCATATGCAGGCAGGTGACACCACAGTGGTATTATGAGCGTGGTAATATGTATTGGATATGCAAACTGCGTGGAGGGAAGGAGCCGAAAGGATACCGCCTGTGGAGATATGACAGCAGTGTATATGTAACAGTTGACAGCGTATAACATATATATGAGCGGTGGTATTATATGAGCAGTGTTGTATGTTATTAAACGCAGATGAAGGAGTGTAGGCCGGGGGTAGGGCGCTGGCGTATTTCTTATGCCTATTGCTATATTCAAGAATCCACGGGAACGAGCATAGGGAGAGTGGAGTAGGTAATGGAGAAATGAGGGGCGTTGGGTAGGTGAGGGAATGTAGGGAGAGAGTGAGGGCGTTAAAAACTGAAATGGCAGTGTGCAGGTGCTGAGTTGCAGGAGCTGCAGAAATTGCAAGGGCTGCAAAACACTGAGATATTGTAAGAGCTAAACCTGCAGAAGTCAGAGACTGTAGAATGCAGAAATAGAAAAAAATGCAGAATTTCAGTCTAGCAATAAAGAGCAGCAAAAAACTATTAATAAAAATTGACTGAGCAAAGGAGAGGGAGTTACACCACAGGCAGAAACGCCAATAGTGGAGCTGGCTCTGATACCATGTCAAACCAGGAGGTAACTCCTCAAAATCAGAATGTGTATTAGCTGAAGAATGCATATGGATTTATACATGGAGGTGAGGCTATTGGGATTCATCTCCAAATGACCCTTGGCCTTATTTCCTAATATTAAATAATATACAATATTAAATGTGCACATCCATCCCATAGGATTAGGATTTGATAATCTTGAAGATTGTTTTTTGTTTAAGAATGACCTAGACCATGAAGTTGAGGAATATGAGCTTGAGAGAGACAATATGCCAAAATTTCTCATGGTCAAGGAACCTACAGCTAACACTTAGATGGTAGAAGCACATACCTCTCTGTGCATTCCTATCCCTCGGAAATCAATTGTTCTTTCAGATCAGAATGGAGGGAGTACTTGTATTTTTGCAGCTGGATCTCAAGATAAGCCAGTGCTTCAGGATTTTCAAGATCCCTTCAGCATTCTTCTGCAAGCATTAGAAAAGATAAATATTGCCTGGTTCATTATCATAAGCTTTGGTTTCAGTGGTTATTTTGAGTTTCCTACAGGTTCATCGTTCCGCCTGCTCGAGAAAAGTGAGAGCAGAAATTTGGTATGTAGCCATCTGCTGGATTGGTTACATTGGAAAGCTCATTACACATGATTGTACATATTTCATTAGTATGCAGGTGGTTGTCATCATGATTTGAAATCTTGATGGACTGCTGCCCTTCAATAAGCTTTGTAAGTTCTTGTTTTATTTAAGTTAGTCATGAGTCATTTGTGAGTCAGTATTTCAGTCTTGTTATTAAGTTAGTTTGTGTCAGTTTTCAGTCATGCATTTTAGCTTGATTTTTGACTCCATTTCCCAATGAATAAGGCACTGGTCTGCTCTCCCAAAGATCTGCAGTTCTTGGCACCTCCCAGGAGCTACCATCCCCATTGGAGCCAATGTTAGAGTCGGTCTTTACATCCCTCCGTCAGAGATCATTTCTCTTATTGCATTTCATTTTTAGGTGTCTCATTCCGCTCATTCATCTGCATTCCGTTAGGTGCATGCCATTATCCGACGGAAGGGATTTGTTCTCTCATTTTCCCTCATGTTTGTACCTGCTGGGTTGGTCAAAATTTATCAAAGTTGAGTTCATGTCATTTACAGTCATAGATGCCATTTTGGTCAAAAAGGAGTCATTTTAGTTTCTAAGTCTAGGGTTTGGTCTACATAAATGTTAAACAATTCCCGCAGGCCATGAGGATGTTTTCAATAAGTTTTTATTTCAAAATCTTCATCGTCAATAATGCTCGAGGATGTTTCTTCTTCAAAACTCTGTTTTGAAAAAGAAATTGTCAAATTTGTTTTTGTAATAAATATGTATCTTTCCGCCATGTAGTACTTCAAATGCAGACTCTGGTCATCCTTTTCCAAAGTCCAAATGCCATCATCCCTGCAAAAATCAAGAACAATTTCATCATTCAAGCTCAGAAAATCAGTGAGGAAACAAAAAGACAGAGTATGTATTAAAGGTGAAAAGTATCAAAGTTCAAAATATTGCAGAAATGGGTTTGTCAAAAGAAAGAATCAAATTCCTTTGTATACATGAGATATTTTCACATTCGACAATCATTGGCACTCAAAGTTATCAAAGAAAGCCGAAGAAATCGAGGAGAGAAGCCGAGTTAAAGTTTGGAGAAGCGAAGACAATGTTGGAGGACAAAATGTTCGTGAAATTGCAGGCATGGCGCATAGAAGGGTGTGCGCGGCGCACCGAAGGGGCGCGACACATTGGGCGCCTCTCCATAGTGTTAATTTTCAACCCGCGCGGCGCATCCAACCTGCGCGGCGCGTTGGGCTGGGGCACGGCGCATAGGCCCGAAACTTAAAACTTCTTCCAGTCTTCTCCAAAATTCGATTTGCTTGGTTGCTCTATGCTTGAGTAAGTTAAAATCATTCTCCTTTTGTCCATGACTCATGTTTGGTGTTGTCTGAGAGAAGGAATATAAGGATTTGTAATGTCAAAGTGTAAACCCTATTACCTTGTTTAAAACTACTCCTTGAGGTTTTGAATTGGTGTTTTGAAAACAATTTTGGTGCCAAATCTCCATTTCCTACCTATGGTCTCTTCCCCATCATTTTAATATCATTATTATCAATATCTTTCCCCTATTCCCTTATACCCTAAGCTACTCATATCATTTTATTCCCATTCCACTATTCCAAATCATTTCATTCCCTATCTTTATCCCTTTTTTCCACATCACTTATAAATTCCCAAAATCCCTAATTCCCAACTGCCAAGTGACTGTTGGCACACTTTAAATCTCACTTGACAAAACCTCACTGTCCACACTGCCCTATTCCTCACAATCCCTTTTCCCTTTGGCACACATTTGGCACTTCGAGACAACGACACCAAGTTCTCATTTGTCATTTTCAACAAAATAAACATACACTTGGCATAGACTTTCAAACCATGGAGATAGACACAGATAGCTCATATGACCGAGACAGTGTTTTCACCACTGCACTGCATGCACCAGGGGGGCACTGAAACGTCGGAAAAGGCCTGATCCACTCTGAATATTGGCCGAAGCCTCCTTGGCTGAGCATGAGACATGATGGGAGACCTTCACTCCAAGTTTTAGCAAATTTGGAGAAAATTTTGTCATTTTTGAAATTTTGGTTGCAAAACAGGTTTTTCTGCTTGACGCGTCGCGCCACTCAACGCGTGCTTACGTTTGAGAGATCTTCTGGAGGAAAACTTGACATTTTTGGATTTTTTATGAAAATTTATTCATGCTTAGGAATGGCCAAGAGATTTCATCAAGTTCTGGGTGGTTTAAAGGGTCAAAAACACCTTGAAAATGGCCTTTCTGCCACCTTTTGCACCAGCAGGAACCAGTCTTGGGAGATTGCAGTTTTGGAGGGTAAAATGAACTCAAAATTGAAACATTACACTTGGGTTGGATAGCAGATAGACAGGGATTTCCAACAAGCTATCATGAGCTCAATTTGGACTTCAGGAAGTGCCCCAAAAATAGGCTCAAAGTGGCGCAGCGCATTGAGTTTTTTGGCACGGCGCATAGAGGAATTTTGCCCAGTTTTCACTTTTCAGCTCAGAAATTCGACCAGTTTGATTAGTTTCACTTCTTGATGTAATTATTGATCTATCTTGATGTAATTTTGTGGCTATGATGTAATTTTGGCTCATATTTACTTGTTCTAGAGGATTCATTCACTAAAAAGTGAAAATTAAATGAATGAATCAGTTTCCTCCCTTTCAGAGGCAAGTTGTTTGGCTGCCTAGATTTCAGTTCCATGTTTAGAGTTGGTTGAAACAGCTCCTAGAAGGATGAGCTCGACCCTTAGAGGTATGGGAAGGGGTTAGGATGGTCTATATATTGTATTTTCTGAGTCATTTTCAGGGTGGGACTGGTTGGATACTTGGGAATAGTTTGGCACCTCATTGTATATTCATTTCAGATTTTAGGCAAAGGAAAGACCAGAGTTTTGCAGCACTTGTTGGGATCCTTGTGGCTCTGAATTTTGATGATGTTTTTCTTCATGTATATGTAAGTTTCATTGAAGTTTACGTATGCCATTTCCCTTCTCTTTTCTTCTGAATTAAACAAATGAGTAACTAAGGTAGAATTCATTAGTTTGCTGGTGCTCTGCCTTAAAATTTTATTTAGTTTTATATGTTTTCGTCAGTTTGGAGAGGATCCTTGCACCTTCTTGCCCTCTTCAGCTCCTCAGCAGTATTTTCTATCCATTCATCGAATCTAATACATCAAAGTCATTGCCTTCCCTACCCCAACTTGAACTCTGCGAGAATTTGGCCTCATCCCCAAGCCTGAAATTGTCTTTCCCCTTTTTCCAACAAAATCCCCAAAAATCAGAATCAAACCCTCCTATTTGTTTATCTAGCCTAAGATCAGTTGTTGTTTTAGTCATCTCAAGCCCCTTTGAATATTTTCATTAAGATTGACCCGGAGAGAGCCCTCTCCTGTCCTCGTAGGGCTAGCTACGAGGCTGAGCATGGTTTGGTGTTGCCTCTTCGCCTTACTTCACCTAAGAGACTTTTCAGCGCTATCAGACCCATGCTTTGGCGCTTCATCTCCTAGGGTTAGGTTTTTGGATGTTTAGGGTTTTTCATTGTTTCTAAACAATAAATAGGCCTTCGAGCCTCATTATAACATAGTATAGAGGCTCCAAGCCATCACAAAAATTCTCAGGGATACACTGCCAGTACCATAGCTCATCTATTTCTATTATGTCTGTAATAGGCCTGCGAGCCTCAATGTATCACATTTCAGAGGCCTGCGTACGCTACATCTCTTCTCAGAGATACGCTACCAGCGCCCTAGCTTGTTTCCATTTATGTATGTAAGCATATTTCGGTCATTTTTTATTAATAAAATGAAGTTTTATTTCTGTTGCATCTCTGTTCTTATGTCTATATGTGTATTCTATTGCATTCCCGCATAAATCCGGATCATAGGTGTTTAAAGAAAAGCTGGGATATATGTTCTCAATATGGTGGTAACTTGTGGTAAAGTCTTCAATTGGGAAGATATATTTTCATTTGAGTTTCGGCATCATGTGGGGTAGGAAAAAATCATCTTTGAGGGTGAATTAGGGCACCACAATTCTATATGTTGCATTTATTTTCGATGGAATTTTGTGCACAATATTCTTTCATAACAATGTAATAGAACTAGACCCCGTTAGGAAAAGTTTTCTAGTTTACTTCCACTGCAGAGTGTTGTCAAAATCAAGCTTCGAGAGGCACATATGATGGGTGTCTTAGAACTTCTTTGCATGTTATATTCCATATGATATTCGAGATCGATCCTCCTTGCATGACTGATCGGGTGAAGGAGTCACTATGGGATATCACAGATTTCTTTGCAACTTACTAAGGGTACATGCATCGGATGCTTTGGTTTTCGAGATATCCCCTCATATTATGCCATGATATGTCACCAATAAGGTGGCCATGTAGGAAGTAGAAAATTAGTTGGACAAGGGGTTGTTAGTAGTTCTTCATGGGAGAAAGAAATCCCCTTAGCCCACCTTCCCTTTGAGGATCAAACTATATGAGTTGAAGAGCCACAAGGCAAAAAACTACGAAATACAAGAGCTTTGCTCACTTTCACTTCAAAACCAAAGGAATTTCATGGATATGATCCAAAGAGATTGCGGAGATTTGCATTGTGAAAGGATCAATTTTAATTGGGGTTATTCATCGATGTCTACAACAAAGATGAGAAGGTGAAAAAGCTGTTACAATGTAGTTAGAAATATACATCCAGGGATGGAGACCGAGTTCACCCCAAGATCCACCGGCCCAAGATATGTAGGTGTAGGTGGCGAGAATAGATAACCATCAAGAAAATAGTGTAGCTCCTAGGAATAGGATCGGGTATGATTTCGATAGGATAAAGCAAGTAGGAAATGGAAAGCTAATATTTTGAACATAGGAGATATTCAAGAAGAATATGAGAGAAGAGAAGCATAAGAAGAGGATAATAAGAAGAAATATGAGTTTGCATGTTAAGAAACATGAAGACGAAGAAGAAATGAGAAGAATAGAAGAGGAACAACAAAAGCGGTTCAAGGAGGTAGAAGCGACACAAAGACTAGAATAAGAACAGTTGAAATGAGGATATAGAAGAAGAGTTGGAGGAAGATGATACCATCCAAACCCATGGATGATGAACCAAGTTCTCTAGAAGAACCTCCTCTCATAGGTGGTCATCTTCCATTCGGAGAAATGGGAATGACACATCCACACTGCATATTTACTCATGCGATGTGTGCAGTGTCATGTTTGATCAAGTTAAGAAGAGGATCATGCATGAGAGGAATATATACTTCCCAAATTGATCCTCAGAATCTAGTCTTAGTTTCTACAAAAAAGGTGATAATTGCCAACACCGAAGGAATCCCAAAGGAAATCATGGAGAAAAATGTTGCTTTTACTACAAAAAATGTAGGACAAGTTTGGATTTATATTAAGGAGAGAAGTTGCTACGGTGAAGCAATAGGCGGAACATATTGCAACATATAAACAATGATTGTCCTCACGAGTTTCAACGCCACAGAATAGAATTCATCCATGGAGGAGGAAGTATGGCCAATGGAGGATACCATGGCATGAATATATGATGATATGATACTTCTAAAACAAGTGGTGGCTCCTCTTTTTTCATTCAAAAGAAAGAACAAGAAGTGGTAAAACTCCTAAAAGTAGAAAACGAGAGATATTGACCATCTTCGGTAATCGATTGCCAAGTATCAAAATTCTCTACAAAATTTCGAAATAAAAGACATGATTTTCATTGAGATAGATATAGTTTAGTTGAGACTCCACCATCAGAAATTTATGCATCTTTGGGGAGCAATTGATTATCACTATTTCCGCTTATAATCAACTGCACAATTTTTTTCCAATCTCTAACACATAAACATGGGATGACTTAATTAGGATCAATTGAAGAAATTAGAGGCGGGAAATCATCTTCTAGGAGATTAGGCAATACATTGAACAAAATCAAGCAAAGAAACAAAATAGGAAGGCTTGGAGGTCACCAAAGACATTATTCTACAATTCTCCATTGCACATGTTATCACTCCCCCCCCCCAAATTCCCAAGAGTGAGAGTAGTGCGGAAGGAAGGTAACGACAAGCCGAAATTTAGGTCAGGTATCTAGCCCTACCAAGGACAGAGAGGGCTCTATCAATTTCCACTTTGTAGTTAATTAAATGACTGAATATATAATGATCTTAGGCTAGGTATATAAACTCAATAAATAGGGTTTTTGTTTGGTGTTTACGTGTTGGATAAGAATGATAGTAAGGAGACTAGGTCTAGGGTTTTAGGTCAAATTTCAAGGTCAAGTTTCGGAGAGAATATGGATGAGGCTAGGTAGGTACCTTGAAATAATGCTTAGTTTTTCATTATGTATAGGATGGAATGATGGAAAATCTGAATGAGCGCTGAAAGGTGAATTCATTCATTTAGAAGAACATAAAACATATAATGTAAACCTTGTTAAAATAGAGGATGAAAAGGTATGTTTTACGCTTATAAAATGACAAGATAAACACGTAGAATCATGTATATGAAATAGGAAAGCATATCATTGAAACATGATAAGATAAATATATGAGAGATAGAACAAATTCTCCAAGGCATACCACAATATTCTCAACACAATTTTTGCAACACTATCTTTGATTTCATTCCAAAAGGTTTGTACAATAGCTCCACTACAAAAAGCAACTATCCAACCCAATAAAAGACTAAAGTGGGTATACTTATAGAAAATATTCACAATGACACCTCATAGGGGTCGAAATCCCATCCAAAATGCATCATAAATACATGAGATGAGTCACTTCATAGAATCTAGGGAGGTTAGAAAATATTCCCTCAAATTGAGCTAATGACTAAGAGTGTGTGTCCCCCACATTAAATTACATGTTCCTCATGATAAGAGGAAAAAAACCAACTCAATTCTTTGCAATGGCGGCTAAAAGGACAACAAAACCTCAAAAAATTCGAATTTTTCTAGGCTTGACAATATTGTAGCTGATTTTGAGAGACTTTATTACTCCAAAATTCAAATATGAAAAAATAATTCAACTAGCCCTATGTGTCAAGTTTCCAGAGCCTCTTGAATTTTGAAAAATGACTCATGGGAAGGCCTCCAAAAGTTTTCTTCTCTCAAGGTTACTCCGGATACGTAATCAGTTCGTCACAAAAATGCGGGTAGAAACATATAAAAGTCGGTGGTTTTTTGGCTTTTTATTCCAAAATAGAGCTTGTCATGTAGCAAGGGTTCCTAATATATGATGTACTCATCAAAATTCATCCAACCATGTAAGCCATTCATCATTTAGGTGCCCTAGTAAAAATCATAACAACTTGGTGCTATGCATCTATGAGAGACAGAATTTCCGATTTAGTGTAAAAATCACTAAAAATACCAAAATTGCTCAAAACTTCTCCAAATTTGTTTTGTTGTACCTATGGATGATTTTCTAAACAACCAATGAAGCTTCAGCCAATAAATCTAAACTATCCTTATCCTTTAGCTTCATTTTATATTCTTTGAGCTTCTTTTTTTGCTTGTTTAAGCTTTCGAGTTGGGAAATTTTGTTCATGGTACAATAATGATTGGCTAGATGCCTGCGAAGACTGTTGTCTCTTTTGGATATTTTAAAAATATTCTCCAAATGTTCATTCACCCTTCCTAACTAGAGTTCTCTATTTTAATTGATCTCCATAGCTATTAGCTCATCAAAGGTCAATTGTTTAGGTGGATGAGCTTACTATCTTTCTGACTCCGACGCCCTCACGAAGGCCTCTTGTCTTTGGCCTTCTTGGGCTGTGTTTCAATATCCATGTCCTGTGTTTGATAAAAATTTATTACTTTCTTCCCTTTACCTTTATACTGTCTTTAGATGCTGCCTTAGGTTTACTTTGTATCAACTACTTCACCTTCAATTGCTAATTTTCTTGTCTGTAGGAAAGTAATTTGAGAATTTTCAATGGGGAAAATCTCCCTCAACTTTGTTATTTCCTCATCTTTCTCCCTAATGATCTCCTCGGCTGATTTTGACTTCAAACTTGCTCTTCCACCTCAACTTCTAAGGGCGCTTGTTCATCATGTTGGTGAAATGGTGATTCAATATGGTGCATGAGTAGTTTGCTCCTCTATTTCTCTTTGCTCAACTATAGTATCAAGTGTAGATACACGCTTAATGGATTTGGGAGGAAATACCTACTTCTTTCCCTTCGATAGGTGTGAGTGAACTCAAAAACCATAGGATCCTTTGAAATATGATTTTTCATGATGAAAGAGCCAACCTCCATCGGTTTGTGTTGACATTGATGGTGCTGATGTGCTATGCATGACTATGAAGACTAGTGGGGGAAGCCCTATTTGTTGTTACTTTTTCCATGAAGGTTTCCCAAAATCATGTTGATGGGTGAGAGATGATGTAAAAAAAATGAGTTTTCTTGGACCATGGTGGAATAGACTTGGGTGATGATCTTTGTTTCTACTACGAACCTTCTCGGTCATTCTAACCAAAACTTCTATACAAGTAATATGGAAATTCAAAGTGGTTTAGTAGAGGTAAAAGTGCATCAATAATCTGATATGGTACCTACACAACCTAGAGAATCTCCCTTCACATGTGAAATATTTCATAATTAACCTCATCAAAGGAGCATATATGTTAAGGAGGTGCACGAAAGGAAACATGTACTAAGGGTTCTCTCTAGCACGAGGTTTGAGGAACAATTTTGTAATCTTGAAGGTTTATGTCCATGCCCTTAAACCACTTTTGTCCATGATTAGGTATACATGTTGTTGAAGAAATCACATACGCAATAATTTGAACTCTACACCCACAATGATGGCCTTTCCTATCTCTTGAAACTAGTGGAAAATAAGCTTGTCAATTGGAGATGACAACCTTCTTCCATGATTTTATCCCCGAGAATCTCAAACATCAAATCCTCTCAAAGCATTCTTTGGAAAAAAGGTGATGCATTGACTTCTTGCGAGGTGGAAGGATCAAATGCGATGTGGCACCCTCCTTTGTGGATTTTCTTCTCCTCTACATAATATCTGTCAAAAGGATGAAACCCTAGGTGTTTAAATGTAGTGGGTATGTTGATTTTTGCATTTGGAAAAATAGAGGACAGGGATAGGGTAGGTTTGGAGGATGAAATGAAGGATAATGAAGCCAAGAAAAATTCCCAAAAACTTTTCAGGAGGTAGGTTTGTATGTTAGCTTCAAAATACGGGTGATATTTGGTGAAATGGATGTAAATAAGGTGATAAACATTAGTAAAACACAGGGGTTTTACTGATTACGTAATTGAAAAAATAGTATGAAATTAGGTTTTGATGGGAATGAAGTGTAGGGGAGACTATGAATGGTAGGGGAGTGATAGAATACTGTTTGGGGAAGGTGTATGAGGGTACTAGATGGTAGGGTTAGGGTTTAGTTCATTGAAATCATCCATTGATAAACATAAGTGAAAATGTAGTGGAAAAGAGGAGGTAAGAGAAAGAAAACCAACACTCACGCTTGATAATTTGACTTGAGGAGGATATGAGGTGCTTACTTATTGTTAAGGAAGCTTTAAAAGCGATGTCAATGATCCTGGAGCTTGGATGAATGTTTTGGGAGAAAATACAAAAAACGTAGCACAGCGACGGATGCACAACAAACTTTCTAGATGCGTAACAACGATTATCCCGAGGATGAGCCACGTGTTGATATGAGAGTGGAGGGGAGAGCGCGGGAAGGAGAGTGGGAAAAGGAGGGAGGTTTAGACGATTTCGGATGGGGGGTCGAGATGGTTTGTGGTATTGAGAGGGGGTGTGAAACGATCTTTGTGTCGACATGTAAGATGGGTCCGGTGGGAATGAAACCACCTCATCGGACCCCCTTGCCAATAAAGGTAGGATGTCGAGGGGGGACGAAAAGGCTTATAGACTAGTTGATGCGACGAAAGGACTGATCTAACGGCTGGAAGAACTTGCAAATTTAACCACAATCGACAAAACATTTTTGTCATTTTCAAACCTTTATTACATATGCGGGGAAATTTGGATAAAATGTATCATAGCCTGAGCTTTGGTTAAAGACAGCTTAAACTCAATACTTTGGGCTAAAAGGCGAGATGTTTTCACAATTTTTTTGACTTAGGATAAAGACATAAGATGTAAAATTTACCCAATTTTATCCCTTATAAATAAGACAAAGTGTCGTACTTTATTACCCTAACCATGCTAACTCCCTTTAAAAGTTGATTTGATGAAAATGAAGCCTTGTTCGCCTCTTTGGTGACATTTTTGGACTTTTTCGGTGGAAAAAACAAGGAGACATAGATACCAACCTAGATGGAGATGGAATGTTGACCTAAGTGTTGGGACTCAAAAATGTCATATTTCATCACCTTTTCATCACTATTCATACATTTCATCATTCCATTAACCTTTTATTATATCATTTCATAAATACATTTGGGTTTCACCTTCTTATTTTCCATTTTATTCATTTTTGTATTATATGTGAATTTATGATTAGATATTAGAAAATATACATATTTTATATAATATCTCAAGAATATGTGAGCTTTGTGATGTGTAGGAAATATGAAGGATTAATTCAAGATACGTTTCAAATATCTCCTCCACCATATTAAGATAATTATTCAAACTTCATTTCTAAGAAGAAAATCATGGAGGATTTGGTTGGCATATCTTATCCAAGATATGTGGGAGATATGGAGGATTCAAAGGGATAATATCTTGTAATAATGGAAATTAGTTGAGAGTGCTTGAGAGAATGTTGGATGTAATTATGAGATGGTTATCTTCCTCATGTATATAAGAGAGTGCTCTCTCTTCATTTTAATAATAATGGAGAAATAGTTTTGTAATTAGGAGAAGAGAATTCTTAGCTTTGATTCATATTATTTGTTATGATTTGTAATTTGATTTTTGTAATATAATTGGAGATAGCTTTATTGTTGTGAGCTCACATATGTTGTTTGTCATTCAATTCTTCACATGTTGTATTGCTTTTCCTTTATGAAATTTCTGCTTTCCTAGTTAGTGTTTCAATGCCTTTCTAGATTAACTTGATTTCAGTAATTTAGATTGATTAGTTCCCACTTGATCTGCATATATAGTGCATGTGTCTCGTAAGTCTACGAACCTCGATTGAAAAATTAAATAGTTGGGCAAATACTACCATTTGAATTAAACGAACATGTTGCACCCAAACACTAAGACTCTAAATGAAAATGATTGACATGACCTTTGAGATGATGATGGCCATGGATGGAATGAAGGGAGAAACCTTTTTGACCTAGACCATATGCGGTGACGAAAATTTATTTGAAAAATTGTTTGAAAAGACAAAATTTTTAAACTAGGACTACTAGCAAATAAAGGCGAAAGAGAATTTTTATCGCTAGACATATTGACACTAACATTAGCTCCAGCTAGGGATGTGATGCGAGGGACATTGAGGCTCAAGACAATCTTTGTATATAAATAAACATAAGAGGGGTCTCATGTTTTTAATTTCTTATGTAATTCTTCTTATTTGAGAGATTTTTAGTTTAAATGCGGAGAGAATTATGTAGCCCTCGAATGATTGGAGGACGGAGAAGTCGGATCGAGTTTCGATGCTGTTAGGCTAAATTTAGAATTGGGAAATTGAAGAGTTTGTTGAGTCATTGTAGGTATCTAAATCGATTCATTGGTAGCATTTGTATAAAAAACAAACCTGCGTGGCGATCACGTGGGCACCGCATGACACACGCATAGAGTTGCATAGAGCTAGGAAGCGAGAGAAGCGAGTAGGGAGAACGAGGAAAGTCGATCGAATAGAAGGCCCTGGCTCTGAATAGGAGATTTTGTAAGCTAATTTCAAGATTTTATTATGAAAGAGCTTTGTTTCGGCATTCCATGTGCATCGGTTGAGTAAATTTACTGTGGCAAATGCCTAAATCTGCTGTAGCTATGTATGAGTAAATATTTGTATTTGGGAATTGAGGTAAGACTACGATATGTGATTGTGAATGCTCTTCACATAAAGGGGAAATCAATGTTAATTTGAGCGTGGTTAATAGTGGTCAAATAATTACGTGAATCGATCACGAGAGTTGATCGATTTCACACTCACGATTCGTTTATTGGTATTATTATACGATGTCAAGTATAATGTTGTGCCCATACAATATGGGTTCGAGTTAAGAACTCTGTTATGCCCGAGTAATGATATGAATCTCTGTGTATGAAGTTAAAATTGAAATCCTGTTAAGAAATCATGGTGGCGGGGTTTGAATCCCATATAGAGACCTTATTGTAATGGATAAAGCTGGCTTAATTTTGATATACGTAATCGTGGAATTATGATCGGAGGAGGCTGCATTAATGCCAAAAGCGGAATGATGGCACGATCAATCCCTGCGAAACGATGCCTATTGCACATATTGTATTAAAACAATGATGGCGCGGTTGAACGTTTTAAACTTGCAAAGGTCTGAATTGTTAGGTTTGTTTGACAAGGAAATTTATTTCGGACGTCCATTTCGGTGTTGGAGAATCGGAGAGTAGAAAAATGAATTCGTGAAGTATGGGTCCATATACACGAGGAGCTCGAAAGCAGAGAGAGGCCGATAGCAAAATGAATTGAAGAGGCTGGTTAAAGTTGAAGAAATGGCGAAAACCTTAATGAACAGTGGAGGTAATTTACAAGAACAAACCCAACGTTATTGCGTGAGGTCAAAAAGTGGAAAGTTGTTTTCATAAAAATAACGCGATATCACTTGCTGAAAGACACGTGTCCAAAGGTGGTTTATAAAAACCACGTATATCACGTAATTTTGGAGGACTACCTACGTGCATCTAAATCGCGCGATAGTCGTTCGATGTGCGTCAAAGCGTTGTTGTAGCGGGAGGAAAGTTTGACCATCGGATTAGGATTGGAGCGCGAGGAAGATAAGCCAAGGTACGTATAGTAGTTGTGGGACCAATGGAACGTAAGGTCTATTGGGTTTTGTTTAATTCAAGGTCGAGATTTATTAATGGGTGTTAATGAAAGTATGGCTAGCTCTTTGCAACGGAGTTGTTTAATTTAAAAGGGAAAAGCACATAGTGGAGTCGCAGGGCCCATAGGGATGCAATGTATAATGGAATGTCGCGTTAATTGATTTAATGGATGGGTATTAAAGGGCGGATTGAAAAATGTTTGGTATCTAGCCTATGTTAAAGTCAAACCTTCTTGTGATATAAGTATTAAGTGAAGACCATGGATATGTTTGATAGTGGCGCTTGGGTTAAAGGAAATTCAAAGATTTAATTCAAATACTCTTAAGATAGGCTAACATATGGGTAACCCATGGAATCAAAGGCAAAGAATAGGTCCTCATATGGTGAAATTGTAAAGTAGATATTGATCTTGATTTTAATCATAAGAGAAATTAATATCTCAAATCTCGGATTTGAGATATTAAAAGCTTCAACTTTATTGTTAAATTTGCCGATTCGGAATCTAGGGCATTGTAGAGTACGCCTAGATTGTGGATTTGGTTGGGGAAATGAATTTTGAATGACTTTTATACACATACTTGAGATTTAAAATAGAAAAAAAACCGGGACTGACGGGTTTTCAGAGCTTGTCATTGTGGTATCGGTAGGCGGAATAGCTCTTTGACGATTGATTTTTGAATTGCACATATACGCTTTGAAACGATGAGGAGTTTGGTTTTAAAATACGGTGACGGAAATTGCAGTTTTGAATAAGCATACGGTGAAGGGTTGAAAACCCGGATGTGCGGAGAATGCGCAGGTTGAAGACAAAGAGTCTTGAAGATTGCGAGCGGAGAGAGAAGAAGTGCGAGGTGAGAAGCAAGATCATTTCGAGGCTTGGGAGGTGGAGTTGATGAGCCTTATTTGACTCACGGTTTGAAGGAGGTTTGTTTGCGAGAATGTACGGGTGCGAGCAATTGAGGGAAGAAATCTTAGCAAAGCTTTGAGAGCGAGTGATAGAAGAAGTCCGATCGAGGGATTACTGTGAGAAGAAAGAGGTGTGGCGAGAAACCCGAGGAGGATTCCCAACGAGAGGTTGGAGGAAAGAAGAACATATGTGTTCTTGAGAGAAAGTTGCAGAGTGAAGCACTAGAGAGCGAGAGAAGAGAGTGCTCGGGAGGTTCCAACAGAAGGGGACCGGTGCCTGCCAAAAACGCAGATCCGGAGGAAAGGATTGAGTGAGGGTAAGTTGCGGCAAGAGAGCTTGTTGCAGTTGCGAGCTTAGTGCGGCTTGTGAGTGAAGAAACTCATGGAGGAGAAAATGGCTTGCGACGGCCATAGCGAGAGATTTGCGAGAGGGTTCGAGAGAGGCCACAACAGAAGAGTGAGGGAAGATGCCACAGAAAATGGCATGAGGAAGGAGACTCAGCGATGAAGAGATATTAGGAAAATAGATCGTTGAGATCGGTAAGCAACTTTATGATCTGGAGAGGATGATAGAGAGAAAAGCCTGGGAGAGTTGGTTGGCTCATGAAGAAGAAGGTAAAAGGTGGCGAGGAGGCCACAAAGGAAGAAGAGAGCAAAATGAAAAATGCTCAGGCTTTGAAGGAGGAAATACTCGGGATGATTGAGTATTTGGAGAAGGACTTGAAAGGTCGAAGCTTCAAGTGGGACGAGTCCAAGAGCAATACATACGACATATTTTGTATGTTTGTCGGGAAAATCATGTGAGAGAGAACAAAGCTAGCGATGTTGTCATTGAGGAGGAAAATGGAGCGACTAGATGTTTTGGAAATGTCCGTACACGAGTTGGAGAAGAGCTTTGCTTCCCAACCTATTGGAAGCGAGAGGAGATTTAAATTGTGATGATGGCCGAAGAAAAGCTGGAAGTTGAGACGAGCTTGAAGAAATTGAAGAGAATACCATTGCGGAATCTCTAGTAGTATGTAGAATGCTTGGAGCAATAGGAAGATTTTGATGATCAAATCATCGAAATGAGGTCATGGGGTCTTATGTTTTTCATGCGACAAGTTGTGTATGAATGCGAGGTATTGAAGAAGATAGTTCATATGATGAGACGCTGTGTTCAATGAAAGTTTGAATGTTTCCAAGCAAAGATATGATGATTATCTTTCGAGAGGAAGGTCGAGAGTTGTGCTATTACGGCAAAAGGAATTCATAAATTCCTTGTTTTATAAAAGAGATTATTTGACAAATAAAGTTGTGTTTGATGATGATGAATTTGTCATTGCCGATGATGATGGCATGATGCGAGTTTTGTTTAAATGGCCAAGTGAAGAATGATGGACAAATGAGTGAATTTATTTTAGAGATAGAAGATCAGAATTCTATTACGATGAAGGCTAAAGAGATAGTGACAACGAAGAAAACTTGACTTGTGAAGATTGTGAAAATGTTTCCTCGGATGAGATGCCGGGATTGTGGCATGAGCGAGAGGACGAGAAACACGGAGAGAAGGTGTTCGGATTATAAGGGCGAGAGATAGCAGGCGGGGTTGAGGAAGTTCATTTTTATGAACTAGAGCGAGAGAGACATCCTTGAAGAGGATGATGCGGAGAGCGAGAGACTAGCTGATAGTCTCAAGAATTGTTTTGAAGAATTGGAATCAGCATGTCGATGTCTTGGCGACGGAGAAGAAAAGAAATTTGGGACGAGCATGCTTGAGATCTTTGTGAAGAGGAGAGAGAGGCGCGAGGGCCTTATGATGATTTTTATTTTGACAATGTGAATGCATATCCTGTTGATGTTGAAGGAAAAGTTGACACCATTGGATGAGTCAATTGAAAGAGAAGGAGAAATGCGGCCAAATGTTTGATCCATGGAATGAAGAAATTAAGGAGTGGTCGGAAGATTATGTTGAATCGGCGAGATTCAATGCGAGAGAGAACCTCAATTTTAGAATTGGGGATTGCGGAATGCGAAGACACAATGGAATGATGGCAAGGAAAGAGTTGGCTTGTTCGAAATAGCAAGAGAAGATTGGAGAAAATGCTGTATGGCGAGCGGGCTTTTTGCACTGCTACGAGCGATGAGAGAATCGAGTTTTTGCTCACGATAGAAGATAGAAAAGTCGCGGTACTTGAAGAACTTGATTTGATTAGCGGGAATCAATCAAAGAGGAAGAAGGAAGACAATTGTTGAGGATTGTCAAGAAGGAAGGAGAAATTGTTAAACGAAGTTTACAACATATTAATGGGAGGCTTGAGAGTATGTATGGCTGAAATGTTTGCGAGAACATTTTGAAGAGAATGAAACAACATAACAGCGGCATGGAGTGTTCTTTGAAAGAGAAATATTGGAGCACAGGGCCCGAAGTGTTGCCGGAGAGGAAGAGGCAGAACCTGAGTTTTGTGACCTTGATGTTTGTCTTATGATTGCAGAAATGCGAGTGGAAGGACTAAGGGATGTTTAGTCGCGGAAGAGGAAAAAGAGATGATGACGGTGGCTGACGTTAAAGATACCGAGTCCTGAAGAATTACGTAAAGTGAGGAGGATGGAGAAATTGTCCTAGATGACAATCGAAAAGAGTTTACTTGCATACGCCGAGAACAAGAGGGTATGGATGATTGTGCGGCGGTTAGAGCTAGAGCAGCCGCAAAAGCCGACGATGAGAGTCAAGTAAGTGTAATAGTTCGGCAAGTAAGAGTGCGGCAAAGCGAGAAGAAAAAATTAAGAGTTCAACAGCGAAAGAGGAAATCGGTATCCGGCGAGTCGGAAAGACGGATTAGACGAGAGAAATTGAATTTATAAGAAGGCTGAGTGGTGAGAGTGTCTCGAGAGGAAGACAACGGCAAGAAAACAAAATAAAGTAGCGAGACAAAATAGACAAAGAGGATGTAAAAGTGCGGCGGTGGAAAGGCTTTGCGGCATAAAGTATGGAGGCCTGGAGGAATGCAAAAGAAGAACACGCAACGGATGACCGGTTGCGTAACGAGTTTGTGGGATCCGGGGAAGGCAAAGGATGAAAGCACATGATCGGGGAGATAATGAATCATTTTAACACTGGGAAGTACGATGCGAGCATTAGGCTCAAGACAATATTTGTATATAAATAAACATAAGGGGGTCTCATTTTTTTAATTTCCTATGTAATTCTTCTTATTTGAGAGATTTTTAGTTAAATGCGGAGAGAATTGCAGCGCCTCGAATGATTAGGGGACAGGAGAAGTCGGATATCGGTTTAAGTTTCGGTAGGCTAAAGTCTTTAGAATTGGGAAATTGAAGAGTTTGTTGAGTCATTGTAGGTATCTAAATCGATTCATTGGTAGCATTTGTATAAAAAATAAACCTCACAGCCAAGCGAGTCACGTAGACTGCATAGACACATAGACTGCGGATAGAGCTAGGAAGCCGAAGAAGCAGAGTAGGGAGAACGAGTAGGCGGTCGAATAGAAGACCTAGCACAGTATAGGAGATTTTGTAAGTAATTTCAAGATTTTATTATGAAAGAGCTGTTTCGGTGTCCATGTGCATCGGTTGAGTAAATTTACGTATGAAATTCCTAAATCTCTGTAAACTATGTATGAGTAAATATACTGTATTTGGGAATTGAGGTAAGACATTCGTATGTGATTGTGAATGCTCTTCACGTAAGGGGAAATCAATGTTAATTTGAGCGTGGTTAATAGTGGTCAAAGAGTCTGCGAATCGATCACGGGTCGATTCGATTTCACACTCCGATTCCTTTATTGGTATTATTATACGGTGTCAAGTATAATGTTGTGCCCACATGCAAGATGGGTTTAGTTACGAACTTTTTGTGTATGCCCAGAGTGATGATATGAATGTCTGTGTATGAAGTTAAAATTTGAAATCCTTTGTTAAGAAATCATGGTGGCGGGGTTTGAATCCCTTATGAGAGACCTTGTTGTAATGGAGACTGGCTTAATTTGATATACGTAATCGTGGAATTATGATGCGGAGGAGGCTGCATTAACGCAAAAGCGGAATGATGGCACGGTAATCCGTAAACAAAGCCTATTGCACATATTGTATTAAAACGGTGATGGCGCGGTTGAGACGTTTAAACCTGCAAAGGTCTGAATTGTTAACTGTTTGACAAGGAAAATTTATTCCGGACGTCCATTTCGGTGTTGGAGAGTCGGGAGTAGAAAAATGAATTAGCGTGAAGTATGGGTCCATATGACGGGCTCGAAACGAGAGAGAGGCCGATAGCAAAGAGAAGTGAAGAGGCTGGTTAAAGTTGAAGAAAATGGCGGAACCTTAATGAACGGTGGAGAGCGAGTTTGCAAGAACAAACTCGCGCGGTATCAGCGCGAGGTCAAAAGTGGAAAGTTGTTTTCGTAAAAATAACGCGATATCACTTGCCGAAAGACACGTATGTCCAAAGGTGGTTTATAAAAACCATGTATATCGCGGCAATTTTGGAGGACTAACTACTCAGTGCATCTAAATCGCGCGATAGCCGTGCGATGTGCGTCCAAAGCGTTGTTGTAGCGTGAGGAAAGTTTGACCATCGGATTAGGATTGGAGGCGTGAAGATAAGCCAAGGTACGTATAGTAGTTGTGGGACCGGCAAGACCTTGAGGTCTATTGGAGTTTTTGTTTTAATTCAAGGTCGAGATTTATTAATGGGTGTTTAATGAAAGTATGGCTAGCTCTTTGCAACGAGAAATTTGTTTTAATTAACAAGGTGAAAAGCACATAGTGGAGGCGCGGGCCGTAGGGTGCGATGTATAATGGAATGCCGCGTTAATTGATTTAATGGATGGGTATTAAAGAGCGGATTGAAAATTTTGTTTTGGTATCTGGCACTATGTTAAAAGTCGAAACCTTTTGTGATATAAGTATTAAGTGAAGACCACGAATATGTTTGATAGGCGGCGCTTGGGTTAAAGGGAGATTCGAAAGATTTGAATTCGAATACTCTTAAGAAAGAGGGAGCTAACATATGGGTAACCCATGGAATCAAAGGCAAAGAATAGGTCCTCATATGGTGAAAAGCATTGTAAAGTAGATATTGATCTTGATTTGTAATCATAAGAGAAATTAATATCTCAAATCTCGAGATTTTAGATATTAAAGCTTCGACTTTATTATTTAAATTGCCGGTTCGGGAATCTATAGGGCATTGTGAGTCTTCGCAGTTATGGATTTGGTTGGGAAATGATTTTTGAATCACTGTCATGCACGAAGCTTGAGATTTAAAATAGAAAAAAACCGGGAGCTTGTGGGTTTTTCCCGGAGACATCAAGATGGATTATCCATTTAGTAGGTGTCGAGAACAACATAGATCGGGTAGCCTTATCCATTGGGCGATGGAGTCAAAAAGCCCGAGGCCAGAAAAAACTTTGACATTCTTGAAATTGATGAAATAAAAAGTGGAAATGATTTTGACTCAAAACTCGACTTGACTCTAACTTTACAAATGATTGAAAACTTTATTGAGATTTTTTGAAAGAAAAAACATGAGATGAATATAGAAGTCTCATGGACTTCTCCTCAGGGCTTCAAACACTTGCAACAACTTCCTTATTCTTGGACAACAAATAAAAATGATATGTACGATGAAAGTGAACATGTTCTTCAATGATCATGTAAGGTAATTTTGAGGAACCTACCGACTGATTGGTCCTCCCAAAACTTCCTTCCCTTTAAGATATTCTAATAAAAATTCCTTATTACCTCTTGAATGGAGTAATCTTATAAGGACCTTTTCATATATTATCAAATTTTCCATGCTTAACTTTGTCTTCATTTCGGGCATCCCAACGAAGAAACATCATATCCTAGCTTAAAATAATCATCTTTGGTCTTCTTATCATAAATCTTCTTGATTTTGTCTTGGAGTTTTGAAGTGTGGTAGAAAAATTCATCTCTTTTCCCTACTGTAGATGAATCCATTTGGTTGTTTCTTCGTTGGGTATCATTAGGTTCCCTGCTGTCGATCTCTTTCGGGGTTTTCTCTGTTATTGAGTGTGCACTAAAAGAAGTAGGGAACAGCTTTGTCAACACCATACACAAGATGGAAATATGACATGATGATTGATCTCTTACGTGCTAAACTCTCTCTACACAGATCATTAGTGAGATTTTTGTGCCAATTTCTCTTGTTCTCTTGCAACATCTTCTTGGTTATGTTCACTAAAGATTTATTTGACGATTAAGCTAGCTTTGTTGCGTTTCGGGATAGTATGTTGTAGAATGACAAAGCATAATGTGATACTTATCACAAAAGTCAATCATCTTTTTTGGAGTTAAAGGTGGTTGCATTTGTCGGTAATGATTTTATATGGATGGCCAAAATGAGACAACATCTTATTCTCTAAAAATATAAATAATGACGGTATAAGTATCTTGCCTGGTGGGGATGGCTTCAATCCGTTTAGTGAAGTAATCGGTGGCGGTGAGTATCCACTTTTGTTGGGCTGATGATGGAGGATGGATTTCGCCAATGAAGTCAAGTCCCCATTGCTAAAATGGTGCTTGCGCTTCAATTGTGGTTTCAAGGGAAAAAGGCAAAAGTTTTCTCTTTCCACTGAAAATATTTGAAATTCATGATGGCCTCGTGATTTTTATAGAAATCGAGAGAATAGTCTTGGCCACCTGCCCTCAAGATCTTATTTGTAGTGGTCTTCCAATAAAGTATGATCGCCACAGAATCACCTTTATAAAAGTCACTCATCACTTTTTCAACTTCTCCTTCAACCAAAAAATTCAACAACACTCCACCTGAATCTTTCCGATACAAGACATTGTTAAGGATGTAATACTTGAGAGCTTTAAACTTCAATGATACTAGCTTTATTACTAGGAAAGTCGGGAGGAGGATTCAAGTGTTGCGAAAACATGAAAAGTATTAGCATACCATGGCGATAGAAAAAAATATCGAGATACCTTAGGTAATACTTTAGCTTCTTGCTCCTCGAAATGTCGGTAATAAAATTAATGTCCAAAGCATGTAGATTTGAGTGTTTCGCCATAAGTTTTCCAGACCTTGTCCCTTCATCAACTTTGTTGTCTTTATTTCCAAGTCATACTCCAACATAACCACGATCCATTTTCTCCACGCCACGCCTTGGGGATCATTCTACGTGAGCACATCTTTGGCAGCGGTGTTTAGGACATATGCAAATGACATGTGAGTGGAGAATATAGACTCGAAAGTCCTTCAATTCTTTGACTAACACAAAATGCATGTCTCTCGATGATATTGTAGTTGAAGCACTACAGAGGAAAGATCCACTCTAGTGGATGTTTTTGAGGAAACCCTTATAAAATATCCCTGGAGAATGTCACAGTTTGTACTTGCGAGAGGTCACTAGAGGAAGTTGGCGAGCGAGAGGTTTTTGTGGATTTTACTGGCGATGTGTTTCTCATCATAAAACACCTTTGGTGCATTTTATCCAAAACACACTAGTGCGTACTATAAATTGGCACACCAAGACAAGTTTGTGCTCTCCGTACAAACCCTGCGAGTGTGTCTGAAAGTACTCCCTAGCGCATCGTTTATACGTACAAGCGCTCGGTACGTCTCCGTAATCAGTGCAACGTAACGATGTGCGGTGTACTGATAAAACCCGCTAGTGCGCATCAAAATAGAGCGCAGAAAAAAGGGGTTAATTTAAAAAAATTACGGAGTCATAAAAACCTCATTTTTACTTGTTCGGTGTCTAGACCTCTCGAGCAGCGTGAGTTTGTCTTTTTGTGAGGTGCCACCTTACATCCCGGTGCTCCCATTGCACACGTTGCTTAGTCCATTGCGCAGCATGTGGAGTTCAAATTTTTGAAAACAATGGGAAAATTTGTTTTCTTCAATTCTCGGAGAAAGATGCCTCCTCGATGCGCAAATGTACGGCTAATTTACTTGTTTCTCAATAATTAAACCTTTTAGAAAATTAAAATTATGAAATTAACTTAAAATTAAGCATTTTTTTTAATTATTTATTTTTATTTATTTTTGTTTTTATTTTTTTAATTTTAATTTAATTTAATTTTTACTTAATTTATTATTTATTTATTATTTATATTTATTATTATTATTATTTTATTTATTTATTTAATTTAATTTAATTTAATTTAATTTTTTAATTTTAATTTTTTTAATTTTATTTTTTTCTGCATGGTGTGTTCAAGCTATTCGGCTCACACCGTTCGTGGTGCTACCTATAAATTTACAGGTTGCACTGCGAATGGTGTTAACAAAAACTCTAGGGTTGGTGCGATACGAGAAAATGCTGCTTGATATAATTTAAAAATAACTTGGCGAGTGCGGTCGTTTGCATTGACCAAAATAATCGCCCCTGGGCGGATAGTTAGGTCGATGCACGCCACTGTGATAATACATAGTCAACGTTGTAGTCGTTTACGGGACCGCACCATTGACCATGTCTTGTTGGGTAGAGCGGTGCGTTGACCAAACTATACGCACTCGGGGTTAGTTTGTTCAACACACCCCACAAAAATAGTCCGGTTGGGCGGTGTGTGAACATTTTTCATGCACATCGAGCGCGGTGCATGATAAAGAGTACACACGTGGTGTGTGTTACTTTTTTTGGGTGCTCGAGTATTTTTTTTTTCAATAAAAATTATATATATATATATATATATATATATATATATATATATATATATATATATATATATATATATTTGTAAATAAATTTCTCATTTAATAAAAAAATGTATTTAATATACGAATCATTCGGCGATGTCAACGAAGAGAGAAAAGGGAACAAAAAAGAGCATATGGAGGACCGTTATAATGTGATTCGGCGAGTGGGAGGAACGAGAGAGGGAGAGACTTTGTACCCTTGCCATATTACGATAGCCACCGGTTCTCAAAGAGATGTAAGCTTTTTCAAGTTCTATGAGGAGGCTACATCCCTAAAGGGAGCACGGTGGGTTATTGGGACAGGCGATCTGCAATTGGGATACCCACTTAGAGACGAGGCTTTGGGTTGGTCCACGGCTAGTGGTACGAGCCTTTGAGGAGGACATCTGTTTTATTCTTGGACTATCTAGGAGAGAGAGCGGGGATTTTCCCTAGTTCCTAGATGTCTGCGGTAGTTATGCGGTAGGGAGTTAGTTGGCGTACTCCCGAGGAGATTTTATTGAGTTGATATATTTTCTCATGTAGAATTTTAGGTGTCCAAATTGGTCGATTATGCATTGATTCATTTGGTCTAGAGGAGGTGAGGTGCCTTTCACTACTGCGATGACCATTTCACACTATCTTGGTGATGGGAAGCACATTAGTTTCTTGATTTTATTTTTTAATTTGATTATTTATTCCGGGCGCCATGACTTGTGAGATGGTGTTTATTATTTTTTTGCAACGAGTTTTTTACGGAATTAGATATATGTCGTTTCTCGGCCACGTGGAGGTTGCCCTTCCCTTTTGCTTCGAGTTTTTTTTTTAAATTTTTTGAGGTTTTTTTTTAGAGACGAGGCCTACTTTTGTTCATCTTCCTTGTGGCGATGTTGCATGTACGGATGCGGATGTGGGGCTAGATGATGCCCACGAGTGGCACAATCGACTTTCCGGTGGGATATCTCTTGCTGATGCACTAAAGTTGCTAGCCATTGATGATGCTCACCCGTTTGTAATGGTGTTGTGTCCATATGTTGGTTTGGATTGGCGAGGGTGTATCGATATCCTCTTCACACGGATGAGCCACCTGATGCGAGAGGTAATATTAGTGTTTTATTTAAATTAATATAGTTTCATGTTAATGTCTTAATTATTTAATTAGAATAAAATTTATTCTAACACATTCTTTAACTTTTTTATTACATTATTTAATGAAATTGTCTAATTATTTTTGTGTACTATATATTTTGCGAGATATTGGGACATTTGTTGGGGAGATGATTCCCACCCCCACCGGATGATCCGAGTGTAGATGTTGATGAGGAGATGGCGGAAGGCGAGGAATCGGGGTGAGGACTTGATCCTCGGGTGCAAAAACCTGTGAGGGTGCGGTATAGGGCCGACACCGATTCGGGATGGAGTTGGGTGGCCGTATTTGTGTCGATTCCCCTGTGGATTGATGAGGAGTACGCCTTGCTACAATCAAAAGAGAATCCCGGAGTTGATCATAGGCTCATAGAGCTGCGGAAGACATGCCCGCGATATGATGACCCTTATGCGTCCATATCGTTGGAGCTTCTATAGTATTGGTGGCTAGAAGGGATAGCGTCATGGAGATGCACGACGGAGAAACTCATATAATGATCATGATCATGGGGAGTGATCATCATTCTAGTGCTCCACCTTCTCCTCCTTCACCTCATGCGGAGATCATGAGAGCATACAACATCGAGTGCGATCACCGAGCATCTTACGAAGCTTGATCTACACCATCTCGGTAGACACCTATTCCTCGGTAGACACAACCATCGAATAAGTAGGCATGTCCATCGGAAGCGAGGTAGGTGCATACGACGGGCTACCATCCATTGAGCATGCTTCACCATCGACGACTCATCAATGGCGGTTCTAGAGAAAATGCACCATACGATCGGCCAAAGCACCTCGGGCTTGAGGCACGGTATCCATCTGAGCATGAGGTTGCAACATCGATTGAAGTGAGCCTCGACTAGTACTAGTATTGATGTGATACCCACCGGATATTTAGGGGTACTGTACGGTTATATTAAAATTCTCTTTTTTGACATTATACGGTTATATATATGTGTGTGTGTGTGTGTGTGTACATATATATGGTGCATGTATTTTATGTTCATGTTGATGTACTTAATTTACATGTTGGTGTTCATCATGATGTGTATATTGTTAGGTCATGTTAGATATGTTCATTTAATGTGCTTGCAGAGATAGATGTATATGTGATAAAATTTATTTGACATGAGATGTATATTTGATGTTTGCGTTGTGATAATGTTATACAATGCTCATGTTTTGTTAGATGATCATGATCACGATGATTAGATGGTGTTAGCGAATTTGAATGTGTATTTTAGAATATGATTTTTGTACGATGGTTATCATGATCATGATGTTGATTTTAATATTAAATCATGATATTTATTAAATATTATGTGATTGTAATTGTAATTTTATGTAAGAGTAGCAATTGTAATTGTACGTAGTTGTATTGTGAAATTGTAAAATTGTAATTTTAATTGTATGTATTGTCATGATTCAATTTTTATTAAAATTGTAAAATTTGTAAATTTGTAAATTTTAAATTTTTAAAAATTGCAATTGTAATTGTATGCATCATGATTGTGCTTTGTAATATTAATTGTAATTGTATGTAAAATTGTAAAATTGTAATTATAATTGTATGTAAAATTGTAAAATTGTAATTGTAATTGTAATTCTAGTTCTCATTGTAATTTTAATTTTAATTGTATGTAAAATATTTGTAAAATTGTAATTGTAATTGTGAAATGGTTGTAATTGTAATTGTAAGTACGGTGTAAAATTGTAATTGTAATTGTAATTGTAATTGTATGTAAAATATTTGTAAAATCGTAATTGTAATTGTATGTATTGTCATGATTCAATTTTATTAAAATGCGTAAATTTGTAAAATTGTAAATTAATTGTCAATTTTGAACTATAACTATCGTAAGTAAAATATCTTGTAAATATTGTTAAATTACCATAATTGTAAAATTGTAAATTTGTAAATTTGTATGAATATAAATAATTGTAAAATATTAAATCTAGAATGATATGAACTTTTATAACATAATAAATTTTGAAAATAATGCAAATAAATTCATATTTACAATTATCGTTATTTTATTATGATCTTACATACAAAATAACGGTATACATGAATAAATTTTTTTAAATTTGAATATATCATTCACACACATTTAAAGCAATCAAGTAGTTGTATTCTTTTAGGAATTGAAATAAAAAAAAAAAGAACTTGATACAATGCATTGTTTTCGAGATCAACATAATTGCAAATTATCAGAGTGAAATGATTTTAACATTAACACAATGCAAACCAATTAATTAAAAATACATATTATAATGTTTTCGAAAAAGAGAGACTTGGTTCTAAGGTTAAGTCCTATTATTTACAAAAACCCATCTTAAATAGTATAAATGATGAAATACACATGTACCATATCACTCTTTGTTTCTAATCACCCTCATTATCTTCAAGCTTGCTTGGCATGATAACACTATTGTTCTAAAAATATGTTTTGATCTAGGTTCATGTCTCAATACGAACCACCAATCCCTATCCAACACATACGGGCAAAAAAACACTTGGTTGCGGTGTTTGGGGAAGCTTATAAGGCTCCTTAGCTTCATCCCACATATTTCTAGAAGTTGATACATATCCTACTATCACGTTCTTCCTTTACATTATTACGATCAAGGTGTCCCTCCACTTGCACCTAAAAATAACACATTGGAAAGAAGAGAAGTCCACTTCAATGGTCTCTTGCATATTTATGATATATCCTAATGTACCTCGTATTAGGTTTTTATCACGGTGGCTAGCTTGACTAGGTTGATCGAACTCGAATTTTGCTCACGAGTCTTGTGTCATGTGTCCATCATCGTCATTTTGTACGAAAATGGTGTCCATATGTCCACATAGATGGGAAAAAATGCACCTATAAAAAAGTTAAAAAATCATCGTGTCATGTGTATTCTAATAACCCAAGCTGATAAAAATATGAAATATAGATGTTACAATTCAAAGGTGCATTATTAAGTTTAAAATCTACATAAATAGATTATTACGAGTTCTTTGCACCCAATTCCTACATTTAGCGCATTCTCTTCAACACACGGTAATAGCTGGTTGCACGTATTTATCTCGACTTGGTCAACAACCCAAATGTTGAGGCATATAATTGGAATATTTTCTTTTAAATGATTTGGATAAGGCACACTTCTGCCATTCAATAGTCTAAATTCTTTCACATCACTATCCCATTTCATTCTCTTTGTTCGTCGTACGATCCACCAGTTGCATCACTTCGAATTGAAAAGAAAAAATTTATTGATTGCTTCAATTTACGTGATTTCGTTGATGAAATTACACGACATATACTAAATATGAGATCAAAATATACATTATATCAAAGTTCAACATGAATATTTATTTTGGTGTAAATTTGAAAATTATAAGTCGCTTACTCTTTATCGAAGCACCTTTATCCATTTGTTTGGAGAAGCTCCCCCTCTCTTTTGTCTTCATCCCTTTCATCATCCCAAATCAACTGAACCTGGTATGTTTTCGATCTTCTTGATGTACTCGATGTCATAATAGAAAGTCTCATATGATATGTACCCCTCTGCCATTGACCCCTTGGGTTTTTTCCCTTTGTCGAACAAAACCTTTCAATTTCTTCATGTACCTATATAAGAAGAACATCTAATGACAAGAAAACACCCCAACTAATTCAACCTCATCTACTAGGTGGATTAGAAGATGAACACAAGTCCATGAAGCACAAGTCGGAAATTCCTTCTCAAACATATAAACAATCTAAACTATCTCTTGATGCCATCATGGAATGCTATCCACATGATTCTCCTTTGACGTGATCCAACGTACAAATGCGGATAATTTAGATATGGCATGTCCCGATCTTGGGGGAAGTCATGTTTCACACACCACATGCATGAACAAAGGATAATGACAACGAAAAGCTATAAACACATGCAATAATATACAAAATTAGTTATGTTTTATTATCCCTACATGGGATAAAATTTATTAATATAAAAATAATAAAATAATTCTTTTGACATTATACGTACTCTTAGAAGATTCAAATGTTCATGCGATTTCAACCAGAGCAAATGGTCATCCACGGTGAAGCAACATCGTAGTAAAGACCTATATGAAGATGGAACCTGCACACCCATTATAACTTCCTTTTCCAAAGAAATATCATATATTTTTTTAAATCCATGGGACATCACCTTCTTTGAAATACCAATTAGAGGGACCAGCGCCTCGATTATGTACTTTCTAATCGTCTTGGCCAATGTTTCTTTTTTAGTTTTTAAGTAATAAGATCTTTCCTAACAACTAATGTGTCACTTTGTTTGAATGATATGTGCCTCTGTAAAGAAGATGAAACATTTTTAAATATATTCTTGGGATATAATAAGTGGATAATCTTAAGATGCTCCCAATATGGGAGGTTATAAAAGATAGATTTCCTTTTCATCCCAATGGGAAATTTCTCAACATAGGTGTTGAAAGATTACGGATCATCGAACATAGGCTCCTCATTTGAATCGAACATTTCTATGAACTCCTTCTCCTTCTCTCTCTCACATATGCTCTAAGACATTCAGCTAGTGTCGTTATTGTAGGCCTTTAGGTGAATCTCTCTTGTTTTACCATTGAAAGCAGATTTTTATCTTAATGAGGTGTTCTTCGGGAGAATACCTTGTAGTATCCATAAGCGGCTTTCGTAGGTCGTTGGACCATCTAACTTTGAGAGAAGGTTCACAACATTTTACATCCATAATACCCTTTTGTTACAAGACCTACGAAATTATTGTATACAATATGCATGCCATGTGAAATTATATCATGAAGATTAAAACAATTACCATAGAATTAAATAACTAATATGTGAAAGAATATTGTTACATATATAAGAAAATCAATAAACATGTAATCTACCGAGAGAAAACTACTAAGCCTGGATAATCATGTGTCGTGTAAGCACATATGCAATACAAGGTAAAACTCCTCTCTACTACAATGGGTCTTGATACATCATATACATTTATCCCATCCCATAATTCCTTCAATTCATCTACCGGTGTTTGTAAGTAACCATCCATATTCTTCACTTTTATTCTACCGGGGACTATGAGAGCCAACATAAGATGTTCATTCTTCACGGAAAACCATGGGGGGATATTTTTATTGGTCAATCACTACGGGCCAAACAAAATAGTTGGTGTTGGAGGGAATATGGGTTGAATCCATCCATGGTTATCTTTGATCGTATACTTCATACTTCATCCTTGAATTTTTCGGGCCATGTATCCTCTATATGCTTCATGGCTATTGAATGCGATTTGGGATTCACACCAACTCCCAACTCACTTTTGTGTGAGGCATGCCATCCATACAACATAGCTAATTCTTTGCACGCAGAAAGAGCCTTTGAATCCTTGGGATTATAGGCATGTGCCTCGATATCTTAAAAGGAGGGGCCCCATGATTTACCTTTATTTTTTATTTACCATACTGTCATGTCAACATTTCAAAAATATCTCTTTTTCTACATATTCTCCTCTATATAGAATACAATCATTTGGACATGCATGATATGATATGTACTCAACACCCAACATTTTCAGCAATTTATTTTCCTCTTTGAAGCTACTAGGAAAGATGTTATCACTCGGAAGAACCTTATCTTTGAATAACCTATATTTGGTCATGGATAATATTAAATGTACATTAATGTTGATAATTATTAACGTTAATAAAATTTACCATTTGTAATTTCCATTGTGTGATTATATTTCTCAAAATATAAGGGACTTGATGGTCAATTACTTCAAAATTTCTGAGAAACATGCATTCAACAAACCAAACTTTGCTTTCAAGTTGTACGGTAACATCGCTATCCCCAACTAGGTAGACTTTGAAGTGATTTCCCGGAGTCCCGAAGAGAGGGTGGTGGAAGCAAAACTAAGGCTTTTGAAAAAATTTATCAGCGATATGAGCATCATCCCATAGTTGAACATCGTTTTGGAATGCATCTAACAACATTGTATCCATGGTACTCGTATCCCTTAAGTAATCATCCATACCAACCTCTATTTGATTGCCTCCAATGCTAGCTTGTGAAGAACTAATATTGTTGTAGTCATTCCTAATTGGTGAATCTGGACGTAGTGGGAATTGAATAGGTTGTTGATTCAACCATTATTGTATAGTTCCTCTTTGAGTTTTTCTCTTAATTCAGCCTTCTCTCGATTTGACATTGTCATGGGGTGAAATGGAAGATGGTAGGTAGGCCTCATCATGGTAGAATCCTAATAATTTCAAAAAATATATTTGAACAAGATTAGTACAAAATCGATGATATCAATTAGTAAAAGCACTCGACAATGCATGATTGATTGGTTTGATGTTGAAATAATTACATTAATATACCAAACAATTATTATTACCATTATTGTCCCGGGATTTTTGGCTAGAAGATGGCATGTTACAATTAGCGAGGTGAAGCGGTGTCCATTTTCATGTTACCAATTGCACCTTATGGTATCTTGCTCTTAATAAGAGCTTCCAACGTTTTTGGAGTTGTTTGAATATTTTGTGCATACGAACTCGATTATGAATACGCATGAACCTATAAATTTGTATACATTAATTTTATTTAGTTGATTGACATGAATAAAAAAATAAATTGAATTAGATAATGAAAATATAAATAAAATGCGAGTAATTACGTCCGGAGATGGATAGGGAGAACTCCATGATGGACTTTGAGAAATATTATGGAACGAGATAGATTTTGGAATAATTGTCCATTTGATATAATTATGAGATTTTCTCCCTTCATTTTAGCAAAATCAACGATAAATTTTGGTGTACATAACTAAAAGTAATTTCAATGCCTTAAAAATGGAATTATTATTATCGGTGCTATTGTCTTGTAAACCACCTTGATGCATTTCGATTCTTGCGCGTTAATTGAGTTTCATTAACGAGACACACTGTGTGGTTGGTTAACAAACACACGAATATCCATAAATAAAAAAAGCACAACTTTATTTTTTAAAGTGAAAAAAAAGTGGTAAATTGAAAAATAGGCGACAAATTATTTTGGGAAATCTAATTTCATAAAAAAGTTCTTTAATAGTAAAAGCTATTCATTATTTCATTATTTTTGCAAATTTTTCAAAGAGGGATTTGCATGAGGGCAGCATACACAGGCAAGAGAGCATGAGAGCACTATAGAGCGGCAAAATACTTTCAAACAACAAAAATATTCAAAGAATCATAATTTGAAACATCTAGTGATTCGCACGAAAACCTTGTAGTATAGTAAAATTGTTCAATTTTAGTGTAATAATTGTTCTTTTTACAGTTTATTAGATTTAATACATGCATAATAAAAAAATTTAATTTCTTGTCCATTTTTTAGAAAAAAATAGATAAATAAATAAATAAATAAAATAAAAAATAAAAAATTACATTCTTGTTAAACCCTTGCTTCTTATTGTTTATGTGACTTCACAATTAGGGCTTTTCATTTTAGATTTATAGGGTTTGTATTACTATATATCTAGGCATGTGACATCTAACCGCGGGATCACTTGCGAGAGTCGGATCCCCAATCCATGTCGGCCCTTGCCGATTTTTTAAAAAACATATATTTTTTAATCGGTGTTAGCATTTAAAATAGCGCCTTAGGTGCGCTCTTTGTAGTATAGTTACTTAGAACACGTCTTGACGAAAAACACTATTTGATAAAATCATTTTTTTTTTATTAATTTATGTTTTTGTATTGAACCATTTATGGAATGAAAAAGCATAGGTAGGTCTAAGAAGCAATTAAGAATTTCCTAGATAAACTCGGCAGAGGAAAACATAAAGGCAACATAAAACGGGAAGGACTAAGGTGCTTCAAACAACATTTCTTAGCCTATACTATTCTGTTTCTTTACTGACATAGAAAGATGAACATAATGGTAAACATGAACAACGAGAAATAATAGAGGCACATCACCATTAACCATCTTTCAGGGATTAAAGCTATCCTCCTTCTCTCAATCAAGCAACCCATTCATAAACTTCACAGACCAATTTATTCTTCAAACTCTAGAAAACCATGTATTGCTCTCAAAATCATCAAATGCCAACCCAAATAATGAGCTCAAATGCGGTGTTATACGCAGCGAGGAGGTGAAGCTAAGTTAGGGTTTGGGTGTCATTTATTACAAAGTTAATGAGTTTTACCTTGAAGACCATGCGAGGCCCAAGGAAAAAATATGCGAAGATGCTTCTACGGAATAATAACTCCTATCTTAACTTACGAGAGAAAATATGTAAAATGTTTGACTTTAAGGCATAAATAAATTTTATTCTTCTAGTAGATAGAAAATATCTACGACTCGGTCACAATAGCTGTTTGATGTTTTTTTGAAGGAAACAATGTTGTAGGTGGAAAAATATCTCTGAAAAATGGTACTGTGGGGTGTAGTTAATTCAAATGTGCTTTTGGGTTAATACGCACTCTTGTTTTTTTCTTTAAACTACTGTATTTACGCTCTTAAACTCTATTTAACATTTCTTGTTTGTTTTTAGTTATTTTTCTCTTTAATCTACTTTATCTCTGTCTTGTTCATTTAATCCTTTGATTAATATTTTGATTTTCTACCTTTATCCATTAATCTTTTAGCGTCTACCTTTATTTTCTTTAAACTCTACTTTTACGGCTACTTCTTTATCTTACTTTTGATCGGTGATTAGCCTTTATAATCCTTTCTTTGCTTTATTTACGGTCTTAAATTTGTTCTTCTCCTTGGTATCTCTATTTACGTGTTTTTTGTGCGCGGGTATGCATTATTTCTTTGGAGGAGGGTCGAATAAACCATTGATGATCATGTTTCATCAACAATTAATCTGATAAGACCTCACGATCTCTCTAAATTTGAATTAAAACCTATGGATCGTCACCGGGGTTTCATCCATCATGGTGGACAACTGCCTTACCATCAAACACGCACAAAAAGACAAACAATTAACCATAAAACCATGCGGGAGAGGGATTCTTGTGTTTTCTGAGTTTTTGGGGGGTTGTCGGAGGGCGTTTGCGGAGGAAAAAATGGTGGAGGAGGCTTGGTTCCGAAGGCGGAGCCATTAGAAATTCAAATAGAGGCGGGAGGGTTTGAAATTTGCCACGAGGGAAAGCGGCTTTGAAAAAAATGGAAGTGGTTTATCGTGCGGAAGAAAGGTGGTAAATGGTTTTCGGGGGCGGTGATGTGATACCATTGGGCGATTGCCACATGGTAGGGAAAAACCACCCAATTTGCGCGGGTCCATGATTCTAACCCTAGAGTGATTGTATTTGTGATATGCATTGGGGAGCACATCGAGACCTCGAGAGAGAAGTCGACGATGATTCTTTGTCACAGGCTCAACTTAGTGTTCCTAAATTGATGTCATAAATTGTCAACCAGGGCTAGTAAACTGTTGAAGTGAAGTGCACTATATGTGCCTAGGTATCTTCTTCCTACTTCGTTGTGTTTCGTTTTTTTCTAGTGTTTTTGGTTTTGTGTTTTTGTGCTAAGAGGAAAATAACTAAATTGTTGGCAAAGAGAAGTTATTGGTCACACTAAAACAGAGCAAAATCTACTTTAAACTATGTATGGCACCTAAGAATAGAAAATGCTCATTCACCAATTGCAAAGCTTGACAAGGAAAGTAACTCATAACATTAACTCAGTCGAATTCATTTCATTATAGATATGTTGGAATAACTTGAGAAAAGGATAAGTTTGATGCAATGAGGTTCTTTTAAGTAAACAACAACTTACAATATCATAGAGAAAATCTCATCCATAGTTAGAAATTTGTTGGAACACATTGGGAAAAGATTATATGCAACACAGTAAGGAACTCTATGCTAATTTAACTTATGACACTAAAATCAACCCATTCTGCAACTCAAGATGTTACTATTAAGCCTCATTCAAGGGTTAGAGATCTCTTGGAATAGCTTTGGAAAAAGGTTGTTTGTAAAATTATGAGAAATTGCAAAACAGTCAAGACCTCAAAATGATATTACTAATTCTTGTTCATATGATAATGATGTGTTAGAAGAGATTAAGAACAAGAGTAGTTTGTAAATAATGAAGGTCGTTAAGTCTAATTTAAAAGGACTAGAATGCAATTAATAAAACTCAAAATGCAATGATCATAACTGAACTAATACACAATTAGCCTTCAAAATACTACAACTGAACTAAAATTCAATTAACCACTGAAATAATACAGCTCTATCTCATTCAGTGTTAGTGATATTTTGGAACAATTCATAAGAACAAGATTGACTGCACTATTCGATGTGAGTGAACATAAACATGAATTTCAGGAAATTGCCTAAATTAAGAATGAAACAGAGCTAAAGTTACTTATCTAAGAAATATGCACAAAGCCTTTCGGACAGTAGGGGCCCTCTACCATCGGATTGGCACACGAATCTCCTCAAGATTGCTTCATATCATGTATTAAAGTTGTACTTCTTTCATTAAAGGAAAACGCTTCCAAAAACAGAGTATTACAGTCTTGGACAACTTAACAACAAAACATCAACTAGCTAACTGTCTCTCGGTTCCCCAAGTTATTTTTATAAACAAAATACATAACTATCATTGAGAAGAAATAGGGATAGGTGTATTTTTCAATAAAAATCGAATTAGAACTCCTGTTGAGGCCTCGTACTTTGCTAAAGACATCTGCAGAGTCCTTGTCCTGGTAGAAGTCTACTTCTTAGTTTTGGTTTCCTCCACGTGCATAACCACTTGTAGATTTTTGCTCTGACTTCGTAGAGGGAAATGAATGATGTAGGTGAGTTCTGGAATTCAACCATATGAGTTTTTCCTTTAAGTGACACCTGTAACCTGTGTGAACATAAAGATAGCTGCGGAATATGCGACTAGCTACAGAATGGCTGCATTCTGTAGCTAAGTCTAGTAAAAAATCACTACAACAACAAGACCACAAAAGTTTAGTAATTCAGTTATTGTATGCATTCTTAAAGTGACTTTAATCAATCCTATTGATCTTTTAAGCCTATAATTGTTAAAGGACAAAGGAAATGAAGTGAAATTTGGTGAAATAAAATGACATCTTTGGGGCTCAACATACCCCCACTGCAAAGCTTTTTCATGTCCTCATGCAATTAATCCATGTATTCTGAAACTTCTGCTAGGACATCTAACTTCCTTTTTCTGCTTTTCTTGATGTTCAGTGGCATCCTAGGCTTCCTTATGACCAATTTGAACCTCAAGTTTATAAGTGCCCTGCTCAACTTTTTATTTTTCCTCTTCATCTTCTCACTAGCCTTGTACAATTTTTCCATTTGTAGAGAGAGAGTTGTATTCATGTTACTCTTCAGCTTGACTTTTTCCCTTAAGATTTCATTTTCATTTTTTATGTGCCTATTAAGTACTTCCAGTTCATATTTATCCCTTTTCAGCACTTCAATGGAAGACTCTTGTGGGCTAGGAGTTCTTCCTCTGTTTTCTGAGGCTCTCTTTTCCAATGACTCAACATAATTATAGATTTGTTGTTATGTTGGATCTACCTCCGGAGTTCCTCTATCAAGATCCTCTTCGTACTAGTACTGAGGAGATCTATCAGTTGGTGTCTCTTCATCCTCAATATTTATGATTCCCGTTTTCTTAACCCCTGTTTTCTTCAATATGCCTCTAAGCCTATGGCTTCTTCTTAGTTTAGATGGTCCCTCACCTCTCTCCTTGGCATACTTTCTTATTATCTTCTCCTTTTTAAGTTGTTTCTTGATTTCAGCCAATTTTTCAGAGATAATCTCCTCACTGTATTCTTGTATGGATTTACCTATTTTAATTTCAACAGATTTGGAAATTTTTCCTCTCCTACTTCTTCTTGCAAGTTTTCCTTCAGATGGAGTTTCTTTAGGTTCTTCAAAGTGATTCCTCAAGAGGAACTCATCCCAATTGTCTCCCACCTTTCTCAAATGATGCTCAATTAGGATTTTAACTAGGTCATGGTGATACAAGGTGGTTTCTAAGAATTGAACCTTTTTTTGTACATTAGAAGCCATCCTCTTTAGGCTATGGATTAAGAAAAAGGGTAAATTGATTTCTTCATCTAGGAAATGCATCATAAGCCGAATATGATAAACATATAGGGTACCAAACCTTCCCTCACAAGTTATGAACTTTTTCAAAATGAGAAACATATTTCGCCATTTATTCTTCAGTGCTGAGCTAGGAATGCCCTTCTTAAAAACTGAAATATCCATACATGGTGTTTTGAGCATCTGCCTCCATGCCTCGTTGTGAAATTCCTTGTTTTTGAACCATCGTTCACCTTGCCTTGGTAATTCTGTTGCTTCTGCAATGAAGGATTCTGTAATAGTGAACTTGACATCACCTATTTCAACTTCTGACCCATTGAAGGACCGAGAAAATGTCTTGGTAACCTCTTTATGGAATCCATTGAAATTTTCCAAAAACTGTAGCCACCCCACCTGCTGTAACATTTCTCTAATTTGTGGGTAACCCTCTAGGTATTTTGTTCCGACTGGTTCGGATCTTACAATGAGTCCCATGGTTCCTTTTCTCAATCTTCAATTTATTGCTCCGTAACTGCTCTCCTATTCACGGTAAAAATGGCTATAGAAGGTTGTTTTCACCCCAAAGATGACCTCTCTGTTTATGCAGCAGGAATTGGCTACGGAAAAATTACATGAAGTGGTTATGGGATGAGTGAAATACGGTGAGGGTGATTCACATGAATTAATGAGTTTGAGAGATGTTATGGAGGAAAATACCGCGGAAAAATCTCGTGAGAATTTCAAAATCATCACTGAATACTTCGGGTTAGTGACGTGACCTAATAGGTCACTTCAAGTACTAACCATTAATTTTTAATAAATGATGATTTGGTATGGCGGAATGGAAGGGATTTTTTCCAAGTATTTTATGATAGAATCGATCAATATGAATAATTAAAATAACTTTACGAAACATACATATAACTTAACTATACCGTAACTTTCATAATCTGTTATCATAATAATTTCACAAGTTACCTTAGCCTTTCTTTTGATTTTTGTAGTTTTTAATATGCTTTGTCTTCCTTTGAAAATCATTGATCCTTCAGTCTTCATAATCCCTTTGATTTTGCTTGTTGACATAGGTGTGCAGGATCAATTTGCTATTGAACAAGTGGTTTCTGGATAGTTGCCTGCAGGATATCTGGCTGCAAAATGTTTGGCTGGCTGCAGAATGTCTGGCTGCAAAATATACATGTAGAAGCTTTGAAACATGAAATGAAATGATTTGAAACATGGATCGAGTGTAGTATGAAATGAAATAAACTGGATCGTGAAATATGGTGGAATGGAGCATGAGTGAAGTGAAATATAATGGAATAAAATGGATCATAGATGTAAAGTGGAATGAAATATGAAAAGTGGCCTACAACTTATGATTTGTAATACTCAATTGTAGAAAGAGATCAAATTTAAAAATATGAAATGAAAATGAGGTGGACCATGGAATGGAGTGAATGAAGTATGGATGAATGGAGTGAATGAAATATGAATGAACACTTATGATTTTGTAACAACTGCTTGCAGAAAGAAAAAAACAAAATGGAAAAGTTAGAGTGTCAAATTTTTTTTTATTTTCACTCTATCTTTTCTGTATAAACTTGCCAATCAGTGATTGGTTTTCATGTTTATACTTTTATTATTATTATTATTTTTTCAATATATCTGACTTCAGAAAATTCAATTAAGTTGATGAAGAAGAAAGATTCTTCTTCATTAACTTCACATCACTGTTTTCCTGGAACTTCTTGACAAATTCTTCTCTTGAGAGTGGCTTATGATATAGCTTCAATCTATGACCATTCACAAGAAAAGTAACCTTTTCTTCATCTATTGTCCTGATTTTTATTGCTCCATTGTCAAAAATTCTCACAATTTCATATGGCCCAAGCCAATGTGTTTGAAATTTACCTTGAAAATCCTTGAACTTTGAATCAAACAAGAGAGCACAGTCACCTTCTTTGAACTTCTTCTCCTTGATGTACTTGTCATGCCATCTAGTCCTTTGCTGTTGGACTATACTTGTTTTATGAACTGCATCTTGTCTGATCTCATCCAATTCATTAATCTGCTCCAATCTGTGCTTTTGTGCCTCTGTTAGATCAAGTCCTAGCTGAACTGCCATTTTGAAAGTTTGAATCTGGAACTCTATGGGAAACAAAACTTGCTTTCCATAAACACGTTCATAAGGAGTATGACCTGTTGTGTTTCTCCATGTAGTTCTATAGGCCCACAAGGCTTCAGGAAGCCTATCTACCCAATCTCTTCTATGTAAATGAACAGTATTTGTTAGGATTCCTTCAATGACCTTATTAGTAGATTACACTTGACCATTTTCTTGTGGATGATAAGGAGTAGATTTTCTATGCCTGATTTTGTACCTCTCCATCATTTGTTCCACTAGCCTTGATGTAAATTGAGCTCCTTGATCTGTAACAATTTCCCTTGGGACACCAAAACGAGTAAAAATATCCTCAAAAAGAAAAGTAACTACAGATGCTTCATTAGCAAAAAGTAATGGCTTGGCTTCTACCCATTTGGTAACATAATCAGTGCAAACTAATATATATCTCTTTTGTCTTGATGGAGGACTAATAGGTCCTAAAAAATCCAAAGCCCATTTTTCAAAAGGTTCAATATGTACCTGAGGTTGTAATGGCATCTCACCTGAAGGAGAAGGTTTCCCTACCCTTTGGCAACTGTCACACCTTTTGACATACTCTTTAGCATCTTTGAAAAGGGATGGCCAATAATATCCTAAATGAAGGATCTTATAGGCTGTCCTCTTATCAGCAAAGTGTCCACCACAAGGTTCATCATGACATGCTTTGAGAATCTCAGGCATCTCATCTTCCCGAACACATCTCCTAATGATCAAATCTGGACCTGTCTTGTACAACTCATTAGCAACCCATGAATATTTTGCACTATCATAAATGATTTTTCTTTTATCTCTTGTATTCATTATTGAAGGAAATTTTCCTGAAACTAAATAATTAGCAATGTCAGCAAACCAAGGAGTTTGAGTAGAAATTGCAAAAAGATATTCATCAGGAAATTGATCTTCAACTGGGGTATTGTCTTGGATGTTTTGGAGTCTAGATAGGAAATCAGCTACTGTGTTTTGTTTTCTAGGCCTATCTAGAATGGTAATGTTGAATTCTTGTAAAAGAAATAACCATCTTATGACTCTGCCATTAGTGATTGATTTATTCATTAGATATCTAATTGCAGAATGAAATGTGTGAACAAAAGTTTCATAGCCTGTTATATAGTGTCTGAATTTGTTTATGGCATGAACAACAGCTAAAAAATCTTTTTCAGTTACAGTGTAGTTTAACTCTGCAGGAGTCAAATTTTTACTGGTATAATAGATGGCATAAGGAATCAGGTCTTTTTGTCCCAATACTGCTCCTAGAGCTGTATCTGAGGCATCTGTTGAAATATGAAAAGGTAACTTCCAGTTAGGTCCCCCTAAAATAGGTGCTTCAGAAATTTTTGTTTTCAGGGTCTCAAAGGCTAACTGGCAATCAGAATTCCAATTGAATTCACAGTCTTTGGTAAGTAATTTGAAGAGTGGAGATGCTATCTTAGTGAAGTTTTCTATAAATATTCGATAATACCCTGTAAATCCAAGAAAACTCCTAACATATTTTTGACAACTTGGAATAGATAAGTTAGAGATGACTTCAACTTTTGACTCATCAACTCTAATCCCATCCCCTGAAATGTGATGTCCTAAAACAATTCCTTCAGTAAACATCATAAAACACTTTTCATGACTAAGTGAAATATTTGCTTCTTTACATCTCTCTAAAACTTTTTCCAAGTTTGCTAAGGCTTCTTCAAATGTGTTTCCATAAACTGTGAAATCATCCATATATACCTCTACACAATCATGTATTAGATTTGAAAAAATTCCTAGTACTGCCCTTTGAAATGTTGCGGGTGCATTGCATAATCCAAATGGCAACACTCGGTAAGCATAGGTACCCCAAGGACAAGTAAATGTAGTTTTGTCTTGATCTTCAAGTGCTACTTGAATTTGATTGTAACCACTAAACCCATCTAGAAATGAGAAGTACTTTTTGCCAGCTAATGTATCTAACACTTGATCTATGAAAGGTAAGGGAAAATGGTCTTTAAGAGTAGCTTTGTTTAATTCTTGGTAGTCAATACATACCCTCCATTTACCATTTTTATTTTGCACAATTACCAAAGGAGAAACCCACTGACTATCTGAAATAGGATAGATAAAGTTGACATTCAACAATTTCTGCAATTCTTCTTTAACAATCTCCCTAAGATTTGGATTCATTCGTCTTTGAGGTTGTCTGATTGGTTTAAAATTTTCCTCTATGTAGATGTGATGAGTGCAAGTATTGGGGCTTATCCCTTTCATATCAGTGTACTCCCATGCATATGCAGAAGAATGTCTCTGTAAGATCTTCACTAGCTCTTCTTGTTGAGATTTTTCTAGGTTCTTGTTTATGTTTAAAGTTTTTCCTGGAAATATCTCACTTGTAGAGCTGCCAAATTTATCCATAGAATGAAGAGACATTTGTCTTGATGATAAAAACTCAATGTTGGATTCTTCTTGAAATTGTTCATGTTTGCATTCCGAAGAGGATTCAAAGTTTTCTAAAGTATTCAGAATTTGACTATCTTCACTAATTTCTGAAATTGTGAAGAGAGGTTGTAAGTCTTCTTCATCCTCTATCCATTGAGTATCATCTAAATATGTAATTGTCCTTGCTGGAGGATACAAAGTGAATTTCTTAGTTGAACTACCATCAGAGATGTACATATCACCGGATCTACAACTAATGAAAGCATCAGCTATAGCTAACCAAGGTCTCCCTAATATAATAGGATGTCCTCCTAGATTATTCTTAGGAGTTAGGATCATAAAATCCACAGGGTACTCCCAAGAATATAGGGACACTGGAATGTCTTCTATTACCCCATCAGGTTTGATCACAGATCTGTCTGCTAATTGTAATAATGTGGGTGTAAAAAGAAGATTAGGAAGTTTCAGTTTATCCATGATTTTTCTACTCATGATATTGATTGCTGCTCCTAAATCAATAAGTGTGTTTTGGATCTCAATTCCATTGATGTGAATTTTAACAACTGGATTTCCTGGGTCTAGATACTTTGGAATAGAAATCTTACCCATCATGATATCTGCTATTTTTCCTGCCAGTTGAATTTTCTTTATCTCTCTTATTCTTTTTCCTGTTTTCTTCATGATCAACTCCTTTATTGTCTTTGCTAAGATTGGAATTTCCTTGATAGCTTGCAATAATGGGATCTTAATACAAACATTTCTCAGCTCATCTAGGAAATCATAATTAGGCACCATAATTTGTTTTTCTACACCTCTATCAATTTGTAATCTTTTTGGAAAGGGAGGTATAGAAGTAGATGTGGATGGTTGCTCTAATACAGGAGTTGAAATTATTGGATCTTTTTGCTTTAATTTTTCAGTGTTTGGGTCTTGAAAAGATGTATCTTCTTCAAGACTTTTATTCACTCGTAGAGAATCTTCCTCAGAGTTATCTTGTTCTTGTATGATCACAAAAGGTTTCCTCTTTTCAAGTATTCTTCCAGACCTAAGTTGAACATCACTAAGGTCTAGAGGAGTAATTAAATAAGTTGGAAACTGTTGGCCTTCTATCATGTATGTATTCTGAGGGATTTTATTGTTGGGGTTTGGTATGGGTTGAGCAGGCAACTGGTTTGTTTTCTGAGGAAATGGTAATGGAAGTGGTTGATTTTGATGTTATGGATTTTGAGGATTTTGTTGAGGATTTTGTTGAGGAGGAAAATGTGGATATGGTGGATAGGATGGTGGATATTGATAGTACTGGGAGTATCTTCCATAGGGATTTTGTGCTCCTTGTGCCCAAGCTTGAGATTAATTTTGAAATTGGGGCCAAGGTTGCTGCCAAGAATTCCAATTTGGTGGGGGTTGATTATACATTTGATCATGAAATCCTTGTGTTTGAGGTCCTTGCCAAGGCCTTCTAGAGACAAAATTGAGAGATTATGTGGAACTTGTAGGAGTATCTTATTGAAAGACAACTTTAAGACCAAGAAGTGAAGGAAAACTCTTGGTCTCATGTTTTTCTGAACAAATGACACAGGTCTCTACAACTTTTGCATCCAAAGGACATTCTCTCAGGGCATGCTTCTTTCTACATTTGGGACAAAAGATTGCTAAGGCATCAGATTCAACTTTTTGCTTGTTTTTTAACTTAAGGGTGTCTATTTTTTCACTAAGACTACCTAAGATATCAGATTTGAAATCATCAAGCATATGTCCTATTTCTTCCCTACTTACTGTCCTAGAAGCAGACTTACTTGCCCTTGCAAGAGCAGGGTCTCTTGGGCCTTTTACAGTTTTGGATTTCCCTCTTGAAAGGTTAATACATAACTCAGATATTTTAGGTAATGTGAGCTGAGATATATCCCCTTTTCCCATCATGTTAAGGATATCCAACCATTCATCCCTAATTGTTTTCAACAAGAGATATTTTAAGGTGTCTTGATCCAAGTTTTCCATTTTTTCTCTTTTGATGTTGTAATGAAATCTCTCCAACAAATCTTCCAAGTTTTCATCTTATTTTTGTAACATCTTAAACACTTCCTCCTTATGATTGATTGGCATACAATAATCCAAATACCTCTCTAGAAATGCTTGTTTCATGTCTTCCCATGTCCTAATAGAACTATTGATCAAACTCATAAACCACTTCAATGTTTCTCCTTTCAATGTTGAAGGAAATAGTTTAAGTTTTCGAGCATCTTGTAAGTAGTCATAAGTTCTACATAGAACTTCAAATTCAAATAGGAAGGTTTCAGGATCTTCATTTTTAAGTCCATAGAAGTTTGGAAGGACAGAGGGTGAAATTTTTTTCATAGTTGTATTGGTTTCTTCATCTACTATAGGAAACCCAAAAGAGCTTCCCATCTCTCTTCTACCTCTTCCTCTACCTCCTTCACCTTCTGCACCTCTACCTCCTTCTCCTCTACCTCTACCTCTACCCCCTCCAAATAATGTGTGTTCTCCATTAAAGACTCCTCCTCCCCCTTCTTCTGCCATAGTTGATTCTTCTGTGGAAGTGGAAAAGTTTGTGTCTCCAACAGGAGTCCTTGAATCTTCTTCTAAGACAGGTTCAGTGGATGAAGTGGAAGGTCTTTCTAATGGAATATCTGCTCTTAATTCTTCTAGAAGTCTAGGATCAGTAAAGGATGGAATGTGGGTCTGAGTTGGAGGTGTGCTGGCTCTTGTTCTAGGTGAAACAAGTGGTGTTCTAGGAATCAAGCTTCTGCTTCTACTTCTTATGAATCTACCCCTTGAGTCTCTCTCTCTACGCATATAATTTTTTTTGGGAGTTAAGAAACAAGGCTACCTAGTTACACTTCCCCGGCAACGGCCCCAAAATGTTTGTGCTCAACCTAGTGTTCCTAAATTGAGTTCATTAATTGTCAACCAGGGCTAGTAAACTGCTGAAGTGTGGTGCACTATATGTGCCTAGGTATTTGTTTCTCACTTCGTTGTGTTTAGTGTTTTATGATGTTTTTGGTTTTATGGTTTTATGTTGAAAAAGGAAAGAACTAAGTGCTGGTGAAAAGAAGCTATTGGTTGTGTTAAAACAGAACAAAGTCTAAACTATGGATGGCAAACAACAAGTGCAAAGTTTGATAATGACTTCAGTGCAAGAAAATAAATCACAACATGAAATTAAACTTATCCAATTCATTCATTAAATATGTGTTGGAAGAGCTTTAGAAATGGACAAGTTAAGTATAAATGAAGTTATCCTAATTAAACAATCAAACAATCAACTTACAATGTTACAACATCTCATCCATGATTAAAGGTTTATTGGAATATATTTGGAAAAGAACAATTGTAGCACAATAAGATTTCTACTCTAAATTAGCTTCTAATTCTGTTCTGCAACTCAATTTAACACCACTAGGCCTCACTCAAAAGTTATAGATTTCCTTTTTAGAATAGTCTTTGAGAAAAGGCTTGTTTGTGAAATGGTAAAAAGGTTGCAAAATACTCCAGGCCTTAGACTGATACTAGCTTCTGTTCAGATGATTATGTATTAATATGAGTTTGGAACAAAAGAAGTTTTTTAAATAATGAAGACCGTGGTATTTAAATTTAACAACTAATACAATTTAAAATGCAATGGATAGCAACTAAACTGGAATGTTAATACAGTGAGCTAAGACTAAACTAGAGTGCTACTAGTCTACTTGGAGTACAGTGAACAGTGTTAAACTAAAATGCCATTATCAAACTGAAATGTAGTGACAGAGCTGAAATAAATGCATTCTACCTCCGGAGTGTTGTGACTAAATTATCATGTAGCTAGTCTATTGGAATTCTACAGCCCATCTTGTTCAATGTGAATGATATTTTGGAAGAGTTTGTAAAAACAATTCTGGCTGTATTATTCAATGCAATTGAACATAAGTAGAAGACTGAAAGAAAATACAACTAGAATCTAAGACACCACAGCTGTTTCTTATTCGTTGTTAATGAAATTTTGGAAGAGTTTGTAAGAGTAAGACCGGCTGTGACACTTAGTGTAAACAAGCAACTAAAACCTACAATACCACAGCTATGCCTTATTCATCATGATGATATTTTGGAAGAGTTTATTAGAGTAAGTCTAACTGTGATAATTAACGAAAAGAAATGCAACCAAAACCTACAATACCACAGCCATACCTTATTCATCGTAATGATATTTTGGAAGAGTTTATTAGAGTAAGTCTAGCTGTGATAATTAATGTAAACAAGTATGAAACATAAACTTCAGAAATCTACTTAAGATAGAAATGAAAACGAGACTAAAATACTTATCTAAACTGTATAAACAAGGCTGCTCAGGAGGAAGGGGCCCTCTACCACCAGAGTAGCACAAAATCTACTTCAAGATTGATTCAACGCTTTCAAGGAAATGATGCTTCTTTCATTAAAGAGAAATTACTTCAAAACAGAGTGTTTTTGGACTTCTGAAATCTAGCAATCAACCATAAAAGCTAACCTTATCCCTCGGTTTCCCGAGCATATTTGTAACAAAATTACATAACCATATCTGAGATAACATAGGAATAATTGTCTTTCCTAATTAGAATCAAACTAGAACTCTAAAGGTGGTCTCGTAATATGATTAAGGACATCTGGACTGTCCTTATCCTGTTAGGAGTCTACCTCCTAATTTGAGTTCCCACGTACATAACCACCTACAGGATTCCGTTCAAACTTCGTGGATAGCAACAAATGATAAGGAGATGATGTGGAATACGACCATATGTGCTTTTCTCTGAGATGACACTTGGAACCTGTGTAGACATGAAGACAACCGTAGAATTGGAAACTAGCTACAGAATGTCTGCATTCTGTAGCTAGATTTAGTTCAAAAAGTACTACAATGACAAAATCATAAAAACATAGCAAGTTAGTCATGATATTCATTCTTAAAGAAATTTTAACTAATTTCATTGATCATTTGAGCCTGTGATTAGTAATGGACAAAAGAAATGGAGTGGAATGTGGTGGAAGAAAGAACAATCTTGGAGCTCAACAATATGTTCCAAATTTTCCTAACTTTGGATAGGTTCATAAAACCCGTTCTATGCCAAAACAATTCTTCACTTATGCGTTTAACCCTTTAAACGCTTTCTCCATTGTATGTGACTACTTCACGCTTACCAAGATTCTTCACATTTACCTTTATATCATGATCACCTTTACATTTGTTTTGGCATCACACTTCCCTGTGCTCAACCGATATAAAATATATCATATTTTCCATATCGCAGTTTGGAGAATATAACACTTCCCACCTCATGGAACTTACCACATCACATGTTTCAACTTCAATCAAATACCTTTAAACATAACCAATAAATATGCCGATGTGAAGCATTGCAATGACGACATCGCATCGCATCTTCGCAACCCAACCTTTATCTCACTTCACAACTTCGCACATTTAAGTTACACCGTTAACCTTTAACCCTTATCACCTATGGCGTGCGATATGCACTTAAGCACTATGCCGACACGTGGCTCCCCTCACCGCATCGCAAAAAAATTAACTTATCGCAACTTCGATTCTTTACTGCATCGCAAACCAAACAACTTACCAAGCGATGTCTTAAACTTAAATATTGAAATCACCGATTGTGAGGTGCGCTTGGCTGATCTGCCCGACACGAATCCACTTTGCAATCTCCCCAATTTAACTTTCAAATTCAATATTAGCTATTCATCTTTGAAATTAATCTTTGTGGTTTTAATCTTCGTCGTTCATTCCCTTCCTTTGGAAATCTTCTAAGAGCTTTTGCTGCCTTAGTCTTTTCTTTAGTTTCTTTGACTGCCGCTACTTTACATCTCTGTTTCCTTCACGTTATCCTTCCTGAGCTTCTTCAGTATTTAAAAGCATTGATCTCTTTTGAGCTTGTTCTTTTGGTTATTCGTATAACCATTACGATGTCTCAAGCCCGAATACAGAACACCTTCTATATTACTTCTCCGAATCCAGAATTTGGATTTGTTTCTCTTTCTCGGCCTGCATACAAGTTTAATTACCCAGACTAGAATCGCAGATGATTCTACCCAGTCATTTAGTCTTCAATCACACAATAAGACTTATTCCTTCATTTATCATTTATCATAATTCACATAATAATGTCTTATTACACAGAAACCATTTGTTCTCATTACGAATCACTCAACTAGTAACATAGACACATGAATTCAATTTCTCATTAATAAAACAAATGTACAGATACAATAAAACCTCTTTACATTCTATATTTGCACAATGTGCTTTTACATGGCCCTCATCTCTTCAGCAGAACCCTCTCGGTTCTTAGGCTTCTCCTCTGTACTATACTTTAAGCCTAATATTTTTTGTTAGTTTGGCCTCTTCCTCTCGGCTTTCGCCTCTCTCTCTTGGCCTAATATTCTTTCTTTTAAATTGGCCTCCTTTCTCTCGAAGCTTACAATTAATTTATAACAACTCAGAGCTTATCTAGCCCTCACTCAACTCCTATAAACTTGTAACCGATTTCTATTCTATGGAAATCCTAATTTATGATTCTCCTATCTTCTTAGCATAAACAACAAATATTCTCTCTAATATCCCATTTCTTAAAAGGATTTGTTACATTGACTCAATGCTCATTGACACCTAACAAATAAGCATATTCTCTATCAATGCTCACTAAGAAATAAAACAATTTTTACATGAGTTTTACAATGTCTCTTTAAAATAGTCCCTTCTTGGACAAATGTCAAAACCCTAAGGTCTGATTTCTACTTGAACTTTTTACTTAGAGCAGATGCTCTTGCATCACTCAATCACATGCAAGTAAGAGAAATAAGTAAATCAATCGCACAACACAATATGTTATTGGGGAAAGAAACTTCTCAAAACCTCGCTATAATATATTGTATAAAGTCAAGGAATCATGAAACAATACAATTCTTAATCTCTCATGAGATTCTCCAGCACTCTATCAATTGTATCTCACTGATCTAGGAAAAATTGGACAAACACATAGCCAATTCTCATCCTTCCTTCAACCTACCTTTCTCATGCAATTCCTAAATAATTAGGCCCCTATTAAATAGTAAAATCAACCTTCCTTGATTGCTTAATCCATTATGGCTTCCTCATGGATTTATAATTTCACTTGGAAAATTCTCTAAAAATAGAACTGATAGTTATGTTCCCTTTAACCTCTGTCTCAACTGGGTCATCCTCGTAACTGAAATGCATGCAACTAATAATAGCAAATCATTAGTTATATAATTGATCACTACTTGTGAATTAAATCTAATTTAATTTACTGTACCTCTCACTAATTAATCACTCAATTAGAACTAGTTAAACTAATTTTAACTCAATTAATTGAGTTAATTGATTACACTCACACTCCACTAGTGAATTAAGGACAACTGGACCCCAAAAATATAAGGATCACTCTACATGCCTCATCTTGGACCCTCAACTCGAATTTCTTGAGCTAACTCAGTCATCATGACTTAGTTAACTGATACAATTTGTTATGATATGAAATTGCAATTTATTATCCAATTTATTGAAGGGAAAAATAAATTAGACACCCACATTCCTCACTAGTGTGTAACTGAAATTCCTCACTAAATTTCCTCACTAATGTGTGGGTAATTTTTGTCCATTCTGGTTGCTAATTTCATTATTTCTTATTGCAAATTTCAACAGAGATCAAGTGGAAAATCCAGGATCTGCTGCAAAAAGGGAAAATCTGACCAAGTTCCTCACCTTGTGGGAGCCTGATTGTACTTGTATAGAAGAAGGATGGGACCTATAGGATCTGCAATGATTATCAGGCACTGGATAAAATCACTGTCCGGAATAGGTATCCAATCCCTCGTATTGATGACCTTCTTGACCAAATCAAGGGGTCCAATTATTTCAGCAATATCAATCTGAAGTTTGGCTATCACATGGTTCCAATAGAGCCCACATATGTATGGAATATTGCCTTCAAATCCAAGAAGGTCCAGTTTGAATGGTTGGTCATGTCTTTCGAGTTAACAAATTTCCCTGCAATTTTTGTAAGATTGATGGATCGCATATTGTGGCCCTTAACCAGCTTGTTTGTGGTTGTATATTTTGATGACATCCTTATCTTCAATAATAGTTTTGAAGAGCACTTGTAACACATTCAATAGGTCCTTGAAACCATACAACAAGCTCAAAAACTATGTGCCAACTTGGAGAAATTCACCTTTGGTATGAGCCAGGTCGAATGTCTATGGGTTACATCATATATGAGAAAGGTGTGCATGTGGATCTGGCTAAGGTCCAAGTCATTCGGGATTGACCAACCCCGACCACTCTAACAGAGCTTCACATATTTTTTGGCCTTTCTAATTTTTATTGGAGGTTCGTGTTGGAATTCTCCAATATCACTTGGCCTTTGAGTCAAGTCACCAAGGGTAGATAGAAAGAAAAGTTTTCATATTATGAATTCCAACTGAAGGCGTTCATTGATATGATGCATGTTCCTATGCTTTGCACCTGTACTCACATTTCCAGACCTACAACATTCATTTGAGATCGATACAGACGCCTCTGACTATGTTATTGGTGTATTTCTCAGCCAGCAGGGGCATTTGGTGTCCTATCATAGTGAGACATTTTCCGATACAATTTGGAAGTACCCACCTATGATAAAGAGATGTATTCTATGATGCAGTCTTGTTGGCAATGGAAACATTACATTTTGGGGAAGGAGACAATCATCCACACATATCAATGACCTCCTCATTTTATATAGACACAAGGGAAGTTGCAGAATGATCTCCATCAGAAGTGGTCTACAAATCTACTACAATTCCACTTAAACATTAAATAGAAGAAGATAATCACCAATCATGTTGCATATTTCCTCAGTTGGCCCCCATTTTCAGCACTAACTATTGTACTAAGCTCTTATGGGAAGCATACCTTTCGATGACGCAATTGTACAAGAATGATCTAGAGTTCACCACCACATACCAAATTCTATTGGATGGCAAGAAAGTTCTAGATTTCCACCTCCAAGACGCATTCTTATGATTCCTAGGCCACCTTTATGTTGCTTCATGCAATTTTACCAAAATGATTAAGAATTCACATTAGATTCGGGTCGTGGGACACTTTGGTGTGTAGAAGACTATGATCATACTACGAAAGTATTTTTATTGGCGAAGAATATGACAGGATGTTGGAGAATATATCAGATCATGCATTTCAAGTGTCATCGCTAAGCCAACAATCAAGACAAAAGGCATGTACACTCCTCTACCTTCTCCTATCCATCCCTGGGAATCCATCTCTATGGATTATCTATCTGGCCTCCCTTCTACCAAGCATGGAAATTACTTTGTATTTATGGCCGTGGACATATTTTCTAAGATTTCTATTTTTGTAGCTTGTAAGAAGAGTATCATAGCATAGGACATTACCAAACTCTTCTTTGAACGATTGTGGTACATTTTGGGATCCCACAAACCATTATCTCATATCAGGATAACAGGTTAATAAGCACATTCTAGTCTAGCCTCTATACATTATTGGACAACAAGTTGACTGCATTCCATCCCCAGACTGATGGCCAGACATATGTCGTCAATAGGATGATAGTGCACATACTACGCATGTACAACTCCAATCATCCACAAAAGTTGGATGAGAGCCCTCATTTTTTGCAACACAGTTATAACAGAGCTCTCCATAGCTTGATTAGTCGCAGTCCCTTTCAAGTGGGTCTCATATTTCAACCATTGTGTTTGATTGATGTTTTCATGCCTCATGTGACTACATAGACATATTATGCACATTTACAGCTCAAGGCTAATAAAACAACCAATTTTATTGAACACATATAGCACATCTGCCAACATGTGCACAAAATCTTGGATAATTCCAATGCGAAGTACAAGCAGCGACATAATCAACATCAGGTGCCACAAATGTTTCAAGTGGGAAACAAAGTTTGTTTGCATTTGTAGAAAGAATGCCTTGCTAGAGCCCATCGAAAACTCCGACCAATCTAATATGGGCCTTACACCATCAAGAGTTATTTGCAAGAAAATTATTTCATTATAAAAATTTCCCTACCCTTCCTCAACCTGCACTTAGTGTTCAATGTGGACCGCCTTGGACCATGCTTTCCACCATTGTTGGACACATCAAGCATTGCAGAGCACCTAACACCAACAAATCTCAACCCAAACTACATGGAATAGGCCACAACTAATGAAATCATGGACACATAGATCAAGAACACTTTCCAATATAATATCCAAATGTATCGAGTTGTCAAATTTGGGCATCTCCTACACTAGGGAAAGTGGCTCACCAGGGACAAAGTTCAACAAAAGTTTCCCCATCTCATGGAGGCACTCAACACAATGGGGACCATTGCTTCCTAAGAGAGGGGGCTGATCCAAGTGGATATTTTTGGCAACCCTCCTATTCCACTTGGACCCCAAACACTTTTTCTTTCAGTTTCCTTAATTGTAGCACAATTTACTATTTTTGGCATTTTTTCAGGTCGTGAACTTTCAGAGCCGTTTTGAGGCATTGAATCACGTTTTTTTAGAAAAATAGAAAACCCATAGCTTACAGTAAAGGTTTGTAGTCAAAATTTGTATTTCTCAGATAGATATTTATAACAAGGTTTCGTACGCATCAAACGGAGATCGTATGCCAAAGTTACGACCCTGCGAAGTTGATGTACCAATTTACCCCAACATAGCCCACAAACGTTTGACGCTTCATCACCTAGTGTTAGGTTTTTGGATGTTTAGGGTTTTCCATTGTTTATCAATTATAAATAGGCCTCCATGCCTCATTATAACACATTTTAGAAGGCATGTAGTTGTACATCTCTTCTCAGAGATAAGCTACCATCGCCTGAGCTAGTCTATTTCCATTCTCCATTTAAACAGTTTTTAGTACTTTGTTATTAATGAATTGAAGTTTTTTTTCATTGTAGCTTTGTGTTTCTATTTATATATGTATTTAATTTTTTTCCTTAGTAAATCTGGATAAGTGGTATAAGAGCAGTCTTCTCTTTCTCTATTTGTTTGTACATGTCCCCAACGAAGTCGAGGTATAAGGAGTTAGGGCTTGAACTAGTTGTCCCTTTTCAAGACCAGCTTCACTGACCCTGGTTTCCTCCCATGGTGAAAGAAAATAAATGTGAGTGAGTAGTAGATCCTTTCAAAATGTTTCTCGAAGAATCCCTTGAGCGATAAAGGAAATATATTATGGAAAAATTTTCCCAGATCCTTCAGGAGGTTCCCACAGGCGACACAATTTCATCTCACAATCACCTTGGAGGTGCCACTCCCTTTAAGGTACAATTAAACTTTCACATTCCTATATTTGAAGGTTAGATAGATGAAAATTTCATAGATAAATGGATAAATATGTTGGATGGACACTTTTTGGTTCATGATTTTTCCAATAGGGAAAATATAACTTTTCCACTCCTCAAAGTCGTCCCCCACGTCAAGGACTCACTTTTTTAGATGAGTAGATGGATGAGAGGGAACCCTCACTTTTTTTAGTCGCACCCACTTGCAATTCTCAATTTTATTTCTCCTTGATTAAATTGAGAAAATTCGAATTTCCGCATTAGCAGACAACATGGATGATGTTAACTTGTGTGACATGGATTGTGTCACCTAGTTTACTTAGTAAATTTGATTTGGAGGAGTTAGAGTTAATTTCATCATGTGTGATTGATAATTTGTAGAAATATAGGGTAGTTATCTAAGGTTTTTTTCAGTTAAACTAGTTCTAACTATTGAAGGAACTATTGGAGGGTCAAGTTGCGCGGTGGGACTTCAGTCAAACTTAGTGATCATCCAGTTAACTGATCAATGAGCCCAAAATAGCTATTTCATGTAGAGAATTCAAGATCCCCGTGCTTGGTGAGATTCCAAGGCAGTGTAACATCATTTGTAGACTATTCTTGAGAGTACAAGTGTTTCATGAAGTCAGATGATCAGCCTAAGGAATTGCCTAATCCATTTTGGAGGAATTCCTAAATAATAGGGGCCTAATTCCTCAAGAAACAACGCAAGGAAATAGGATCTCAAGAAGAGGAAGAAATTAACTAAGTTTGGGTCAGAGCTTCTTAGTGAGCAGATAAATAGGTTATGCACTTATAGGTTGTGCTCAGTTGAGAAAATAAATTTTAATACATCTCTATTCATTTTATTAATGCAAGCACGCATTTGGTTTTTAGTAGATTGTTTTCCCCAAAGGAAAATACATGTTGCATCTGTGTGATTTTGTTACATTTGGAAAATAGGGCTAAATTACACTTAGATTTTTTCAGTTGATGAAGATAATAATCCCAGTGAATTCATCTTTTCGAGAGGACTAAAATCAATCTAAATTTCGTCAAATTTGGTCAAGGAAATATTTTTTTATTCAAAATAAAATGCTATAAGTTATATTTTTGTTTAGGCGGGAAAAAGTGAGATTTGAATTTTGAATTTTCCTCCAAAATCATCATGTCAAATTATATATAATTCCATTCCCTCTTCCTCAATTTTCACATCGCTTCTCATGATTTATCCACTCTGAAATAGACGCAACAACGAGAGATCTTAGCAAATAAGGAAAGATCAAGTTGGCATTCTTGATTGGGTTGTCTGGTCCGAATTTCATAAGCTAAGGCATGCATATGTTGTAAGTCTAGGCCTATTAGTGGACTATTCTAGGCATAACTTTCTGAAGTTATTCGCAGAGCAGGAATTTGCATGCTTCCAAGTGTGCTGCATCTCCTAGGGCCCTTCCTATAGCGGGTCGCAGTATCCATCACTGTTCAGTAGGCGAGGAGGGTCAATGTTTTCCCAAGTGGACTGCAAACCTGTTTTGGTCAATATGAAAAATTTCTTGAGGGATGAACCGAGTCCTGATATGTAGCAAGACGAGGAATAGTTCTCATGAAGAAAGGTCACAGTCAAGGAAGGATGTTTTGGGTGGATTTTTTTGGGTTGCAACAGTGTGCCTCGTGCCCTAACCAAGAGAACCAAGCAACAATAACATACCCCTTCTTGTATGATCATAAGGTATGTACAAAGATGTGGAATTTGGATAGTTTTTTCATGCTAGTTGGATAGTCATCCAACTTGGACAGTCTGAAGCACTTAATGGAATGTTAGTAGTACTCTCTCGATCATCTTCTACTATTGTGTGTCACCTGTATCAGAGGAATCATATTGAGTGCTTGTATATTTCCATGTTGATCCATCTATTTATGGATATCTTCAAATTAGGAATTCAATCTTAACTTCAATCTATCGTACTCTCTCTCTCTCTCTCCTGGACAATTCGATGACTATAATAAGAAGGATGGATAAATGGTCATCATGTTCTTGTGTCTTGGCTTGTATTTTGCATCTCTTGTTTATGTTATTTCTTCAGTTAATATCAATTCAATAATGATGCCAATGGAAATGAAATGGATTGATAAAATAAACGCATTTGTAATATTGAAGTACTTTTTTCTTAGCAAAGAACATGTTATCTAATTTAACATGGTATGACAATCCCAAGATACAGAGAAGAAATCAATCAGAATTAAGGTGTCTCCCTTTCCAAATCAAGCTGTAGCTAAAGAGGTAAATTTGGAGTGTTTTCCGTATATTATTTTGTTATGTTATGGGCTGCAAGTATTGGGGAAATGCAGAGGTGTATTGCAGGGAAAATTGAATGGGAAAAAGGCCCAGGAGTGACCCTCTAACCCAACCGAAAACTCCTGGAGTAGGCCGCAACCCTAATAGAAGTATTTTCTTTGACTAAAGGAGGTGGAGACTGTTAGGCAGGGGTAATCGAATCTCCATTCAAACTTTTTCCTTATTCCTATGCATGATGTGACCATACAGGAAAGTTGGCCACATACCTAAATTAGCTTGAAAGGCATCAGTTTACCTCAAAATATCACAGTCATAGTATGAGGGTTTTTTAGTGGCTTGTTTTAGGGCTGAAATAAGCCCACGTTAGTATTTATTCAAGGACAATATGTGGCCATTGGTCTGGAAGAAACAAGGGAAAGGCATCTATCAGTCAATCCAGATTCTATTCATTGTTGAAGAAGTCTGACCTGATCAGAAACTTTTTGAAGAGAATATAAACTTTAATCTAACATAATAAAAGGGTAATCCTATAGCTCATGCAAATTTTGGTTACAATACTAGACTACTTTTGTTAAAAGACGAACATTTTTTAGCAAGCCTAGTTCCACCGTTTGCATAAATCTATAGGAGACAAAATCACCTTATCTAAGCTAAGATATTTAGGAGGCCGATATTATCTTGTTGATGCCTTAGTTCAATTATGAAACTGAAATTTCCTTATTTCTCTAAATATTCCATTAAAAGGAATAAGCTCCTATTAGTCATGGGTTTGAGTTGCATTCAGTTTGTTATGGTCCTATAGTAGGCCATATCCTATCTCCCTATTGAAGGACAAATTTTATTTCTCAAATTGAGGGATGATATCATCCCTTCCTATAAGATGAAATCAAAAGTCAAATTATTATTATGAGCAGAGATCCAAGTTCATTTGTTCCTACGGTGTTGAATTGTTTTCATTCTTGAGCATAAATCCATTGCTAGTCATCTAAATCATGTCAATAGATTTGTAAGGTAGGGATACTCAAACAGAAGGATCAAGTTATGTACTAGATCAAATTATTTTCAGTAATCCCGAGAATTCAAATTTCCTGTTAAGATGTCATTTTCATTCTGAACTATTTAGAAGACAAGATTCGATGTCATGATAACAAAGCATCATCTCTAGAAGAACAACTTTTTTTTGGAATTATTGAAAACTTAAGATTTATATACAGAAGAAGACTCAAGGTTCATCTAAAAAGTGTGCTTACAAATTATATAATTCACTACTTCTGACAGTGGGAACTCTACCCTATCTATATAAAAAGGGGAGTATCAATATGTCTTGTTCCAAAGCAGAGATTCATTTAAAAGACATATTGGAAAGAAATATTGGCAAATATCTTTAATATTTTTTCAAGGTACAATATAAAGCAAGAGGACCATATTAAGAAAATAAAAATTGTATTCTCTCATAGATTTATCCACTATGAAGGAGCTATTGGGATCTATTGTAGCACCCTTTTCTTTTGCATATTGGATAAGGAGTGTTCAAGATCAGTTATAAGAACTTGACATTCCATTACAGGCCTTTTATCATGAAATGAAAAAGCCATTGTGGTGGAAAAGAAGGAATATTTTGCTACTATCATTATCGGTTCAGAAACGCCCGATCTCTTTGATCTAGGCTTCCTGATATTGATAGGAATTTCTAAGAAAAAGGGATGGTTGCAGATGATTTGACCTTGGATCTCCCTGATGCAGTAGTATTTTTTTATCCTCGTACAGTAGGTGATGACATACTTCCTCCGGCCTTTTTGAAAGAAGTTGAGGTAATTATGAATGTAGATATAAGCTCTTATCATCTCCTCTTCATATGGACACATATTACTGGATGAGAAGAACATCCTTATGATGAATTAGGAAATTTAATACAATTATCTAGCAGCAATGTCAAATTCTAGATGACCAACTAAAGTAAGACTTCAGTGGAAGATATAGAATCCCTGGAGAATGTCTCGATGAATATTTCTGTATGATTATTTCTAGAAGGAAAATCAAGTCAAAAATCATTGATGAAGGCTATACATGACAACTGATTATGATCTTATATTTGATTATATTTTGAAGCAACATAAATAATTTTTTGACTTTGGCTCATGGTCCAAAGGTTAATATCATGGTGCAGATGGCTCGATAATTATGATTTGGGCAAGGTTACCTTCTCGATATTCAGTGGGAACTATATTTAAGCTATGATACTTGAATTAATGATGTCTATCAAAATGATGATCCTCTCCATTATCAATATAAGAGAGAGTTGACTTTTAGAAGTCAAGATGAAGAACCTGGTTTTTCTTCTAAGCATAAAGGTATGATAATATGGATTAGTTACTGATTCAGACAACTTGTGTACTCTGGCACCTGATCAGTCATATGCCATTCTACAAAGTTTTGAGACATCTTATGGTTAAGCCTCATATATTGGATAATATCTCTCTAAGGATTTTTGGTCTGACTATATGGTAAATAGAAAGAGCACATTTAGAATCCAAGGTTGAAGTCAGATGCTCTAGGATCACCACTGAGACTGTATTAATAAAGCAGCTAGTGTGACCTCGTTATGAAGACTCTCAATCAACCTATGTATGAGCCTATTTCATATTAGATACTCTGTGGGATATTATATTACTTGGGTATTCTCATACTAGCTCAGTTAGTAGTATGATGAATGGACATCCAATGCTATATTACTTTATTTTGTTAATATGGAAGCACTCTTGAATCTGAATTCATGGGTTATTATTGTGAATCCTATTAGTTGTTAAAGCTCTTTGAACATGTGTTGGTAAAAAATGTTGTAAATTGTGATACTTCCTAGTGGGATTCATTTTTGAAAATCCATGATCCATGAGAACTCCAAGTATTGGGTACTTCTCTGGATATGGTACATTAGAGAGCTACCAAGCTCCATCATTATTGGTTGGATGATCATACCACTTTCATCCTTACATAGCCTCACGGTAAGGTCAAGATTAACTTTCTTTAAGAAAAAGGTTGGATATCGTGGTTAAACATTGAGCTATGAGTGACCATAGGGTGAGTGGTTCACCTTCCCCTATGATACCTTATGATTGTTGACATGTGTGTGAACACATGTGTGTAAGGTGAGTTTTTCACCTTCCCTACGGGTGATGAGATATGCATAGGATGAGTGGTTCACCTTATTCTATGGAATATGAGCAGGATGAGTGGTTCACCTTCTCTTGTGGATACCCCAGTGAGAGATGCTTATAGGCATATTTTTACATGCCTGTGGGATGTGATTCATCCTTTCCCAACATGTAGGATGCTCATTCCCTACGATTGATGGTTGACATGTCGGTGGGATGTGGTTCATCCTTTCCCCACATGTGGTATCCTTCCTGCTATTATTGGTTTGCATTCATGTAGGACGTGATTCATCCTTTCCCTACTCTTGATGTTTTTTCATGTGTGTAGGATGTAGTTTATCTTTTCCCTACATATGGTTGTGATGTGTGTTTGTAGGATGTGGTTCATCCTTTCCCTACATGTGATTGTGATGTGTGTTTCTAGGATGTGGTTAATCCTTTCCCTACATATGATTATGTGCAGGATGTGATATATTAATCACATCATTATGATTTGGTCGACGTTTCGAACCAACTCCTTGTCTCGAGGATGAACCACAATAGTTGGTTCAAAACGTTGACCAAATCCTAATGATATGATTAATCCGAAAGACATTCATCTACATTATGGATCAAAAAAGTCTTAGATATAAAATGTGATATATTATTTCCCTACTAGTGTTACTGAATCATCCTACCCCTGTTTTCTGGGACACATGGGAAGTACCTCTCATCTGGCCAATGAGTTGGGAAATTGTAATATTCCAAAATAGGAGCAACAATATTGAACATAAAACTGGAATTTGCAACAAATATCAATACATCAAACATGAGAAAATTATAGATCCATTTTATTTTGTATAAAAACATCAAATGAGTACAATATATTGAGGAACAATTCACTCAAACTAGGTAAGACAAGCCTCCCATGCTCAAATACACCCAAATATGAAATGTTACTGCTACACAAAATGCCAGAGAAACAAGACAATGTAGTCCCAGTGAGTGTAACTATAGCTAGAGAATAGAAATAGATATATCTATTGATATAATTCTCAAAAAGTGTCTATAATAGAGATTTAAGCTCCCAAACACATTTCCAAGGCAACCCAGAAAGGGTTTCCAGAAATACACAAAATACAAAATGATGAAATGCAGCCATATGGCTGAATAAGCTCTGCAACTGGACAACTAATAGGAGGTGGCTGATATGATATGGAAATGGTTGATACTCCTCCAATAGATCTCCTGGATGAAGGGCTGCTTCCTGTTAGCCATCTATAAATTTTTCATATACTATGATGGCTAAAAAAGGCCTATTAGTCTTCAAGAAACAATTTTGGAGCAAATCTGTGACTTCTTGAAGCCTTGCTGGGTCCATTTGTCCAAAAGGATCCATCTCATTGATATTTCACAAAGCCCTACTATTTCCTTAAAGAAAACTGCTTTGAGCCCCTCTTCCATTCATATTTTCCTGTTAAAAATTTCTCCACTTCCTCCAAATTCCCTTTAAAACCATATGAATCCATTTTATTTGGTTTTAAAACCCTCCTTTACTCTACCAGAACCTTCAAAAACCCTAAAAAAACCTCTTTTTGGGCCTATAAGCAAACATTTTTCATAAGCGGACCTTTGAGCCCCTGCGGGCTTAGGTTTTCAGCCCTTTTCTTCCATAAGAACGAGACCCGCGACCTGCGGCCTTAGCTTAATCCCCTTTCGCTCTATCAGACTATCGCTCCGTCTCTTTTCCTTTGTTTCTTCATATTTTCCTCCATGCAATGGTTTCCTCGCCGATGAGATCTAGGTCATCGATCTCGCAGATCTAACGGCCATTGCTCCATCGGCGATTCCCCATTTCCCCTTCTCAAGCCTCCTTTCCCCCGACGATGCGCTCTCCCGATTTAATCCTAGCCGTTGATCTCATTTCCGATCTGATGGTCCCCGCTTCCTTGGTGCATTGCCCATCTCACCCCTCCATCGCATCGGCGCATTTCTCGTCGGCAATTCCAGTTCCCTGACCCCCTGCACCGCCGATATGCAAAGTCCCGATGTAATCTCAACCGTTCATCCTCCCCCAAATCGGACGACTTGCACTCTTCCCCATCGGCCATCGGCCATTGCAACATTCTAATCCCTCCTTCCCGGACTCTTACCTCCGCCGATTTCCAATCCACCGAGGAAATCTCCACCGTCCAATCTTGATCCCGATCCAACGGCTCAGGAACGCTACGGAGGCACCCGACCTGCAGATTTGTCTGTACCTCAAGTGCCCTCGCAATACACTTTTTTCTTTCATTTTATCTTATAACCCCGTTGGTCCCACTCGACCACACTGAGGCCTTTCATTGTGTTTCTGGGTGATCTCCACCATTGATTTATCTTCTCCCCAGATCCAATGGCCGAGAAGCGCCTTCACTCCCTCCCACTTCCACCTTTTTTCCCTTTATATATTTGCCCATACATGTATTATAACCCTTTATCACTATAAACCAATGGCGCAAATTGGTTACCCAACCTCAAGCCTTCCCGCTACACGAAAAATTACACCACGTCACCTCGGCCCCACCATATGTTTCCTCTGTACATCTTTTCTATTTTTCGCGCTTGCTTACAGCCGTAGATCTGGCCCCACCCCTGGATTGGACGGTCTAGAACCATTTTCGTGTTCATTTCACAGATAAAATTGATCGCCCATTTTGAACAAGAAATGGGCAGGATTTAGGAGCGTACATGTCAATCATTGACACATATCACATTCATTTAGCCCCTTACCACTTACCACCCATGCCCTACGCGAATACCACCTTCGGTATTCCCCCAAAACCGCTTTTCCAGTTTTTCGTGCCGAACTCAGTTTTGACCCTGATTTTTGTGGTTTTGAGCCATGAAACCCTTCCCTGCTGCATTCACCTTCTTCCGCACTGCTCCATAATCCCTTGCTGAGCCTTCTGAAGTAGTCAAACCAAAACACGCAGGATTTTATAATATTTTTAATTTTTGTTGCAGGTTTAATGGCCGTTCTAACATGAAATTCCATCCTACAACAATTTAGTTGCAGAGGCCAAGGATGACGATCCTCCGTGTCTGAAATTCAGTGCAGAAAGGGACATAAGGGTCAAATTTCCAATTTTAAATCAATGCATCATGGGCATTGATTATACGGAAAACCCTCCAGCGCCAGTTGAAGCCACCTGTACACCACAAAATTAGAGTGAAGATCAATAAGAATTAAAGAAAAATCAGCAAAGACACAGTTAAGGCAAAGGATGGTTAAAAGAGCCCTTAAAGCAGTATCAGAGGGTTCGATCAGAGTTTAAAGCCTAAACACATAGATAAGAAAAAGATGACTTCAGAATGCCAGATCATTGAAGTATTTATTTCTCCAAATCACTAAAAGGACACCTGCAGTCTACTTCTCCTTTCAAAGACACCATGACAACCATCCTGATGGCAGAAACTCTTTAAAACCGTCAGAACAGTTATTACACAGTCATGGGGCTACAAAACCCAAAAAATGTCAGTTTACTTATCAGAGAGGTCAAACGGAGTACGTCTGACCAAGATATCTTCAAAGAACACACTTCGAAGTTATTACCATGCCTATCAGATATGCCTCAAAGACAGAAAAAATATCGAAGAGGTACAATCAGTTAATGCAACGACCATTAAGCAGAATGGGCATTCGAATATTTCTCCCACTCTATCTTAATTGATATTTACTACCATTTCTACAGCACTCTTCCTCTTGGCACGTATATGTATTCACAGAAAACTCATTGTAATGGTTGGAAATTGGTTAATTATTGAATTGTTATTGAGTTAGAGTTACTGAGTAGTTGTAATATAGTAGGCTGGGAAGAGAATAATTGCACTGTAAAAGCTGTTGGACTCAAAGTATGTAACTGGTTTTGCACATAAATAGACAAGCAGATTCACTGGATCTTGATCTAAATCATTGGTGATGTTTTTCTCACTGTTATTTTTATCCTCCTTATGTTTCCACTTTGTTCATATTTTCTAATAAATAGCAGTAAAATATAGATTAGGATTTATTTCTAATTTACCCTAAATCTGACTGATAAGCTTTATCTTTATGTTTTCTTATGAATGTGTGTTTAAGAATGAATCAATAGAGTATAACCAGTTAAGAATTTTGGTGAGCCCATGCCTTGCTGAGTAGAACTTGAGATGTTGTTCTTGAATTATTTCTTCACTGCATGCTAAGTAGAGTTTTAATCAAGGAATTTTATGGTTAGCCCTGTCCCTTGTTTAGTCTTAAACAACTGTTTTGAAGATTTCCCTTAAGAGTGTGCCAAAAGCAAGATAGGTTAAAAGTCCTTACTTGATCTTAGGTTTATTTTTATGTTCATCTTATATGTTCCCTTGAGAGTATTCCGAAAGCAGGATAGGTTAAAAGTCCTTACCTGATCTTAGGTTTCCCTTTGTTTTCTCACATGTTTTCTTCTTTCACCTCACTCCTTAATGTTCCATACCACCAACTTAACTTAAAAGATCTTTTGAAATAGATGGCTTGCCCTTGGAAACCCTTGAATAGTTGTTGTGCAAGTAAACCCTTTTATGACTCCATAGCCCAATGGTTTAGCACTATTTTTTGACCTATCTTCCCATGCTGAAACATCCTTCCACTTATTTCCTCTTTCACTTCACATGACCTTCTCATTTAATGATTCCCAACCAAAAAAAAACAAACAAATCCCTTGTACTTCATAACTAGCCTAATATCACACCATAAGCCTTAAAGAAATATATTTTGAAAAACACATAAAGAGAGATCCCTCTCTGAATCCAAGAGGGCTAGATCCTAGGATTCCAAAGTGGTTCTGATGTTGCCTTGTCATTTGGTATGCCAATCTGCCAAATCACTGGGACACCAACATAATGGTGACTCCGTTGGGGATTTCTGAGTAAATTGTATCTTATACATCCGTAAGACCTCAGAAGACCCACAAACCTCTTTATATTGGTATTCAATTGCTGATTGTGGACAACAACTCATCTCAAAAATTTTGAAATCCTCCACCTGGCGACTCCAAAAATCCCCAAAAGACCTAATGAATCCACTAGTAGAAGAATCTGAACTGGTTGAATAGACACAGTGACCTCATTTCTGATTTACAAACATGATTCCAAGGATACAACGAAGACATGCCCCAATGAGTAGGGATCATATCCCGGGGTTCCCACACAAAATGCCTGAAATAAATTGGTTAAAAGACCTACCTATCTTTCAAGATGAAAATATTGATGACCCCTTGTTACATCTCATCAAATTTCATATACATGTGTGGAGGTTAAAAGTTGAATGGCATGAGGACTGTCTTATGAAAATGTTCATGGCAACATTAGAAGGTAATGAAAGAAATTGGTATGAATGGTTAGAACCTAGGAGCTTGTTTTCTTTAAAAGACATGCACCAAGTATATTATGAGAATTATAAATAAAAATCTCCATCCTTATCATGGGATTGTTGTGATCAATCTTAGAACATCATACAATACATGTTAGATATTGATGAGGATTTGGTTAATATGCATCCTGAGGATCTCTCAGCAGCCATTCAAGAATTTCATATGCATCCTGACTATCACAAGAACCTGGATGAATCAGTTGAGGAAGAGATTAATCAAGACATAAAAGAAATCCCTCAAGATATCCCTACAAACATAAATAATGATTCATCATCCATTTTAGCTGAGGCTCAAGAAGACATCCAACCTCAAATTCAGTCTTCACAAGAGATAGAGAACTTTTGTATTTCTGCTCAAAGAAACACAGAAACATCTCCTCCTTTGACAGAAGAAGAAATCGATCATATTATCAACAAACAGCCAGCCTCTGAAATTTTTTATGAAACAAACACTCTTGCCCATTCACCTAAGGAACTTTGTCGTAAAAATTTAGAAAGTTCCCTTATAGATCAGAATAAAGAAAGACCTGCTGATAATCTAGTATGTTTGATTGGTGAAATTACTTACATTAATGATTTTCCTAATTTTGATCTGTCTGATGATGATGTTCTCCAAACAGATGTTGATCTCGCAGGACCATCATTATTATATTTGTGGGAGGAAGGTCAGTTCCACCAACTCCGAGAAATTAATGAGCCAAAGCAGGATATTTATGATACTGATGAAGAAATTTTTAACAATGAAGAAGAGAGCAAAGAATCTCTGAATATTTGCTCTACTTCATTACAACTCATCAGTAGCAGTTTAAATGTGATTAGGAATCAACAGTATTTTAGCTCAAAGGTTGAGGAGGAAAACAATGAAGAATTTCTTGAGCATGATGAATATAAGGAACCTTCTCCTTAGAGGGATGAGGTAATAAAAGATACCCCTGCTCAAGAATATAATGACCTCTTCAAATAGTTCATTCCACTAAATTAGAACATACCAGGACTGCAAGAGGACAACGCTGTAGTATATGATGAGTCCTCCAGTTCAGATAATGGTGAAGATGAGGAAGAGTTTCTTTCTCAAAGGAATATTTTTCTTGATCTAGTAGGATAAATTTCACTGCCTTTTGATGTGCAAGAAAAGGGTGATTTTTCTTTTAAGAGCCACACTGAATATGCAATGAACCAAGCTATCTGGGGTGCAGACCATCAATCAGTCATAAGAGGCCCAGAAGAAGAAAGTCCACATCAAAATTTTGTTGATCCTATATTAGAATACTTGGAGGTTATGATGGACTCAAACTCACAAGCATTGATCCTTTGCAAGAGCCAGATACATCAGGAGTGGTTACCACTAGTGGTGGCCTTGGTTTTGAAGACCCAAATTCAAAGTACCCTATGGTTATCTCTGACAAGCAGTCAGATTTTCTACCCTTTTTTGTTACTGCTTAATTGGCTGCACTGGCACTATTGTATCATATAAAACAACAGATATTTCCAAGTTATATTAGGGTAGGTAGGAATGTCAATAAAGCTCAGCCTGTGAGCATTTAGTTAGTTTTTGTTTTCTGCTTTGAGTTTGAGAAAAAAGAAAAGATACAAAAAAAATATAAAAGAGAAAGAGGGCAGATTAAAAAGAAGAAAGGTACAACCCCATACCAAAAAAGAAATAAAAATCTGAAAGTGTGCAAGCCTAAAATGCCACTACCAAAGGAAGCACTGCTATCTATTCATACAGCCTAATCATGACTAGATAGATTTCAATTTACTGTTGATAGGTTAGTGAATCAAATTTTCCAAACAGTTTAATCTTGGATTATAAGTAGATTAGATTAGGATAGAAAAATAATGGTTCAAAAATAGTCAAAATCTGAACCAAAGAATAAAAAAGAAAGAATGGCTCTAATCAGATCAAAACCTGAGCCAAAGATACAAAAATACTGGTTCTAACATGCTGAAAATTTGAACCAGGTAAAGAAGAAGAAGACAGCTCAGAAGAGATCAAAATCAGAGTTGAAAGAAAGAATGGAGGATGCTTGTAATTTTCAGATCTTAAGCCTACCAAGTTTTGTTTTACTTTTCTGCAAATAAAGGTATATGAGCAGTTCGTTTTTATGCCATTGTATTACATCAAATCAAACAGTTTAATCCTGGTTTGGATGTGTTTTCAATTTCTATTTTATAATATAGAGAATGAGATCTGTCAGAAAGTTTAATCCTGGCAGATAGTAGATTAGGTAGAGAAGCTATGAGTTCAACTGTTTAATCTGAACTCATGGAGAAATAAGGGTAGATTTAGATTAGTTTTTCATGCTTTCAAAAGAATAAAATGTTGATATCAAAGGTTTGCAAGTCCAAGTGCACATTATGAAGAAAAAATGTTAGGAAAATAGGTTGTGTAGGTAGTTGTTTGGGGAAAATTGAGTGGTTATAATGCAATACTGATCATCTTTTCAAGCAGCATGATCAAAGAAGAAAGAGGATTGTCAAAGTGCAAGACATTGATCTACATTCCAGAGATAAAATTTCTGAGGTTCTTGACACCTCCAAGGAGATGCCATCCCCAAGTTGGAGCCGCTATTAGCCATCTATAAATTTTGCATATACTATGATAGCTAAAACAGGTCTATTAGTCTTCAAGAAACAAATTTGGAGCAAATCTGTGACTTCTTCAAGCCTTGCTGGGTCCATTTGACCAAAAGGATCCATCTCACTGATATCTTCACAAAGCCCTGTTGTTGCCTTAAAGAAAACTGCTTTGAGCCCCTCTTCCATTCATATTTTCCTGTTAAAAATTTCCCCACTTCCTCCAAATTCCCTTTAAAACCATATGAATCCCTTTTATTTGGTTTTAAAACCCTCCTTTACTCTACCGGAACCTTCAAAAACCCTCAAAAACCTCGTTTTCGGCCTACAAACCAACATTTTTCATAAGTGGACCTTTGAGCCCCAACGGGCTTAGGTTTTTGGCCCTTTTCTTCCATAAGACTGGGACCCACGACTTGCGGCCTTAGCCTTAAGCCCCTTTCGCTCTATCGGACTATCGCTCCACCTCTTTTCCTTTGTTTCTTCATATTTTCCTCCACGCGATGGTTTCCCCGCCGATGAGATCTGGGCTATCGATCTTTCAAATCTAATGGCCATCTCTCCATTGGCAATTCCCCATTTCCCCTTCTCAAGCCTCCTTTCCCCCGACGATGCGCTCTCCCGATTTAATCCTAGCCGTTGATCTCATTTCCGATCTGACGGTCCCTGCTTCCTTGGCGCATCGCCCATCGCACCCCTCCATCGCATCGGCATATCTCTCGTCGGCAATTCTAGTTCCCTGACCCCTTGCACCACCGATATGCGAAGTCCTGATGTAATCTCAACCATTCATCCTCCCCCAGATCGGACGACCTGCGCTCTTCCCCATCGGCCATCGGCCATCACAACATTCCAATCCCTCCTTCTCGGACTCTTACCTCTGCCGATTGCCAATCCGCCGAGGAAAAATCCACCGTCCAATCTTGATCCCGATCCAATGGCTCAGGATCACTACGGAGGCACCCGGCCTGCAGATTTGTTCGTACCTCAAGTGCCCCCGCAATACGCTTTTTTCTTTCATTTTCTCTTATAACCCCACTGGTCCCACCCGACCATGTTGGGGCCTTTCATTGTGTTTCCGGGTGATCTCCACTGTTGATTTATCTTCTCCCCAGATCCAACGGCCCAGAAGCGCCTTCACTCCCTCCCACTTCCACCTTTTTTCCTTTTATATATTTTCCCATACATGGATTATAACTCTTTATCACTATAAACCAACGGCGCATATTGGTTACCCAACCTCAAGCCTCCCCGCTACGCGACAAATTACCCCACGTCACCCCGGCCCCACCATATTTTTCCTCCGCACATCTTTTCTATTTTTTGCGCTCGCTTACAGCTATAGATCTGCCCCCCCCAGATTAGATGGTCTAGAAACATTTTCACGTTCATTTCACAAGTAAAATTGATCACCCGTTTTGAATGCAAAATGGGTGGTTTTCAGAAGCGTACATGTCAGTCATTGACGCGTATCATGTTCATTTAGCACCTTACCCCTTACCGCCCATGCCCCACATGAATACCACCTCCGATATTCCCCCAAAACCGCTTTTCCAGTTTTTTGCGCCAAACTCAGTTTTAACCCTGGTTTTCATGGTTTTGTGCCATGAAACCCTTCCCCGCTGCATTCACCTTCTTTTGCACTACTCCATAACCCCCCGCTAAGTCATCTAAAGCAGTCAAACCAAAACGCGCAAGATTTTATAATATGTTTAATGTTTTTTGTAGGTTTAATGGCAGTTCTAACATGAAATGCCGTCCTACAACAATTTAGTTGCAGAGGCCGAGGATGACGATCCTCCGTGGCCGAAATTCAGTGCATAAAGGGACATAAGGGTCAAATTTCCAAGTTTAAATCAATGCATCATGGGCATTGATTATACAGCAAACCCTCCAGTGCCAGTTGAAGCCACCTGTACACCACAAAATTAGAGTGAAGATCAATAAGAATTAAAGAAAAATTAGTAAAGACACAGTTAAGGCAAAGGATGGTTAAAAGAGCCCTTAAAGCAGTATCAGACGGCCCAATCAGATTTTAAAGCCTAAACACATAGATCAGCGAAAGATGACTTCAGAATGCCAGATCATTGAAGTATTTATTTCTCCAAAGGACTAAAAGGACACCTACAGTCTACTTCTCCTTTCAAAGACACTGTGACAACCATCCTGATGGCAGAAACTCTTTAAAACTGTCAGAACAGTTATTACACAGTCATGGGGCTACAAAACCCAAAAAATGACAGTTTACTTATCAGAGAGGTCAAACAGAGTACGTCAGACCAAGATATCTTCAAAGAACACACTTCGAAGTTATTACCATGCCTATCAGATATGCCTCAAAAGACAGAAAAACTACCGAAGAGGTACAATTAGTTAATGCAACAGCCATTAAGCAGAATGGGCATTCAAATACTTCTCCCACTGTGTCTTAATTGATATTTACTACCATTTCTACAACACTCTTCCTCTTGGCACCTATATGTATTCACAGAAAACTCATTGTAATGGTTGGAAATTGGTTAATTGTTGAACTGTTATTGAGTTAGAGTTACTGAGTAGTTGTAATATTGTAGGCTGGGAAGAGAATAATTGGACTGTAAAAGCTGTTGGACTCAAAGTATGTAACTGGTTTTTTGCATCAGTAGACAAGAAAATTCACTGGATCCTGATCTAAATCATTGGTGATGTTTTTCTCACTGTTATTTTTATTCTCCTTATGTTTCCACTTTGTTCATATTCTCTGATAAAGAGTAGTAAAATATAGATTAGGATTTACTTCTAAAGTACCCTAAATCTGACTGATAAGATTCATCTTTATGTTTTCTTCTAAATGTGTGTTTAAGAATGAATCAATAGAGTATAACCAGTTAAGAATGTTGGTGAGCCCATGCCTTGCTGAGTAGAACTTGAGATGTTGTTCTTGAATGATTTCTTCATTGCATGCTAATTAGAGTTTTAATAAAGTAATTTTATGGTTAGCCCTATCCCTTGTTTAGTCTTAAACATCTGTTTTGAAGATTTCCCTTAAGAGTGTGCCAAAATAATGATAGGTTAAAAGTCCTTACTTGATCTTATATGTTTTCCCTTGAGAGTATTTCAAAAGAAGGATAGGTTAAAAGTCCTTACCTGATCTTAGGTTGCCCTTTGTTTTCTCACATTTTTGCTTCTTTCACCTCACTCCTTAATTTTCCATACCACCAACTCAACTTAAAAGATCTTCTAAAATAGATGACTTGCCCTTTGGAAACCATTGAATATTTGTTGTGCAAGTAAACCCTTTTATGACTCCATAGCCCAATGGTTTAGCACTGTTTTTTAACCTATCTTCCCATGTTGAAACATCCTTCCACTTATTTCCTCTTTCACTTCACATGGCCTTCTCATTTAACCAAAAAAAAACAAACAAACAGCTTGTACTTCATAACCAGCCTAATATCACACCATAAGCCTTAAAGAAATATCTTTTGAAAAACACATATAGAGAGATCCCTCTCTGAATCCAGGAGGGCTAGATCCTAGGATTCCAAAGTGGTTCTGGTGTTGCCTTGTCATTTGGTATGCCAATCTGCCAAATCATTGGGACACCAACACTGCCCTCACTAGAAATCTATCTCACAAACTGGGGCACTGAGCCCTCTAGTGCAACTACTCAATAAAATAACACAGTTTCTAAAGGAGACTGCAATTTAGGTGAATGATGTTGCTTGGAATGATGCCAAATGGTGGAATAAAACTCAAGGAATTTCCTTACTAGCCTCCCAGATGAATGGTTTCTCCCCTTACTGGAAAACAATCTCATAAATTGGGTTTATCAACCCTCCATTGCTACTACCCTACAAAACAACACAATCCTGAAGGAGACTGCGTTGTGGATGATGGTTGAAGCATGGCCTAATGTCGTAATTTGGAAATGATGCTCAGTAAACCTCTCATGAGTAGGCACTCGAAGTCCCCCGATGATGAGGGTGGGATTCCCATTCGGGAACACCCTTGTGCTAAACATCACAATTGACTCCATTAAACAGTTGAAACGTGCCAGAATTCATAAAACACCAATACATAAACAAAAATAAGAAGTCCTATGGATGTCCTCCTCTGACTTATATGCTTGGTGAGCTTCCTCACCCTAGGTCCCACTCATTAAAAATGTTACTCTCATGCATACACTCCTCCTCTATGACTGCGTTGTCCTCCACTACCTCCATGACATCGTTGTTGGTTTGGTCAAATTTGACCCTGTCCACATGATTTAGCCCTTGTTCACACCTAAAGATGCTTTATTCATCTGATAAAATGATCCAAATTCACACGAGAAGTGGTTTTATTCCTACTAAAGAGATTTATGGGTCTCCCTACCCACTTATTCACCTATCTTATTATCAAAAGAAAAAATTAATATTCCAACTAGTTGAAAGATAATTAGGAATATTATAGTCCTCCCCTCCCAAATGTTGCTTGTCCTCAAGCAACTAAAAGGATGGATACAACAAAATCTCCTCTCCTTCTCCTATAGCCTCCTCATCTGATAAACTCCTCCACTAAACTAGATGCTCTCCAATCAATATTTCCCCTAGTTTCTCCTCCCAAGTGTGCAAGTTAGTCTTTGGTAATAAAACCAAATAGCTCTCATCATGAAGAAGTGGGAGATCCATGGGAGAAACTACAAGTTTTCCAATGGCCTCCTTGAGGCATGAGAGATGAAAAATGTTGGGGGCTTTAACCCCAATGAGAAGCCCCAATCCCCATGCTATCATCCAAAGAAGATGGATCACCCTGGGAAGCTCATAGAAAAACTCATCAATCCCCTTCTTCTGCAATGTAGAGGGGTTATATGGCTGAAAATGATAGGAAAAATTGTCCACCCCACACTGTCTCTCTCTCCATTTATGATATGTATAGATTTGTTTGTTATCTTGGGCTACAATAATGTTGTCCTCAAGAGGCCAAAAGGCATCCAGACTCTCAAGGTTCCACTCTTTGGTTCTAGGAACCTTGCTTTCCCAAGCCATTCCACATATAGTGAATAGAATATCATCACAATATGGGATCCAAAGGAAAAATAGACCAAGTTTCATATGAAATTTCGTAGGGTGACAATAGTCCCTCAAGTGAGACCAACGTGGTTTTGCTCCTAGCTGCTTCAAAACATGATGTGATAAAGGGCTATCCAACCACTTGCTTGCTGCCACTAGCTCCTCACATGCTCGGAAGTAGTAAAGGGAATTCGGTGTCAACTAAATGTAAACCAAACAAAAAATTTCTTGCCCAAAGCCCTCTAGGAAGTGGCCATTCCCATCACTAACTGTAGTCCCAAGAAGACCATGAAATCCAAAGAGAGGCTTACCCTCTTGTGGACCAATGTACTGCACATAGATGACAAGAGAATGTAAATAGTTTGTTAGATGATCAATAAGTATAAAGACACAACTCTTACCATGTACTATTTGTAAGCTAGTGATGAGGTCCATACATTAGCTCTCCCATCTAGCTTCTGGAAAAGTAAGTGACTGTAACAACCTTGCAGGATGTTTGCTTCCCTCCTCATTCATCCAAAAAGCTACACACTTCCTGATATGCTAGAGCACATCATCCTTGAGACCCTCCCATGAGAATCTCTCCATAATGGTATGATAAGTCCCAATGAGATCTGCATGACCAGAAAGAAGTGATTCATGTACTACATGTAGAAACTTATCCTTAAGCTTGGAGTCTCTAGTCAAGAAGATCTGATCTTAGTAATAGATGACTCCATCCACCACTCTATACCTCCCATATGTCACTTTCCCATCAAGCACCTTGCACGTGAAGAGGTTCTTGGAATACTCCACCAATAGCTAAGACTCCCAATATGGATCTATACTCCTCAATGACAGTGCTTCTAACTTCTCTAATGAAGCACCTGTCACCTCATAGCTCCCCTCTTTGACATGCTTAATGCCAAAGCCACATGTTGGAGTGTTGCTATCCCACTTTTGTTGCCTCCCTTGTAGCTTCTCTTGCCCAAGACAATATTGAGGTTTATGGGAGTCAACCTTCACTTGGAATCCATTTCCCATCCAAAACTTCCAGATTTTGGCCAATGCATGCATGAGTGCCAATAACCCCTTGTCATATATAGAAGACTCCCTCTTGTGTGGAAGTATCTTCTGATTCTCCAAGGCTATGGAGTAGCCCGTTTTCACCATAATTGTGCCCCCATCTACTCCTGAAACACCATCCTTCAGCACAAGAGGCTTGGTTGTTACACAAGATTTGTCATCGTCCCTGCAATCCCCATCTCGCCCATTGGAGGGTCGTTTCTGTGACCAATAAGCAGTGTCATGCCTTGTAAATACCATCATTGCATCCCTTGCCATGAGGACAACATTCCTTCTGTTGATCATTTCCTGAGCAGTCCCCTGAAAACACCTATTTTTGCCTTGGTGCTGGTAGCCCATTATGTCCTCGCACCAATGAGGAAAATTAACCCTGAGCCCACGCAAGTTGGCTCTCTATCCCAGCTAAGCACCCGCGCCAATCTTCTTATGGAAATTTAAAAAAAAAAAAGAGGCTAAGTTTCGATTACAACAACTTCGTGGATGAGTCATGAGGAGTGGTTTCGACTGAATAACTAATGCACTTTCCTCCTTGGCCTCTTATTTCCACCTTATGGGGGAACCTTATGGGGAACTCCCAAGGGATAAGGCCTCCCTTCCACTATTGTAGGGATCCCAACCTCCTCCTCTCCTCTATAAATATAGCCTTCATCCATGGCTGAATGGTTGAATCTCCAAGAGCCTTCATAGCCTAAAGAATGTTGCAAGAGCCTTGATAGTCCTCATAAAGCCAAATCAGTAGCAAGGATATTGACGATCGAAGAGAGAGGCTTGTCCCATTCCCGACAAGCTTTACCGAGACGTATTCCGCTGACGACCTGCCAAAGGAAGATTCAACGTTAGAGCCAGGTTATATTTTTCTTTGTATGAATTAATGATAAGCGAATTTGGTTATGGTTCCACTCGTATTTTTCATTATGATCATGAGTTGTGTCTTCTTTGAATGATACATAATTGCATATATTAGGTTTTACACTTGTATTTGTCGTGTTTCTTGCGTGTGCATGTGTTCGATCGCGGCGAGCATGATGATTGTGATCTGCCAGAGCAAGGGAACGGGAGTGCCATCTTCTCTACAAAATGTACCGTCATGGACTTGAGGTAGGCCTTCGCAATTTGGCTCATTGCACCAGGGGAACTTGCACCTTAGCGTGATACGATTGTTGCTAGACCCGATTTGGGCTAGTAGGGATCGCCTCTGTCCGCAGAGGGGATTTACCTCTACAACAAGTTGGCGACTCTACTGGGGATCATTGATTTGGAGTATTATCTTGTCTTTTCGGTCGATTATTGACTTTTCTTGCTTGATCAACTCTTTTGGTTTGATTTTTTCCAGTGTACAACCTCTGTTTAGCCCCCAGAGGATTAGATCTGACCTCTATTTTTCTGAATTTTCATCTTTTCATGGTTGGCTTGATTGGCGCAGTTTCCAGCCTGACATTCGCGCCAATTGGCGCAGGTTGCCAGTTCATCACTCACGCCATCCCCTATCTAGCACAGATTACAGCTAGATAGTCGCGCCATTTCCTGTAGGTGCTAGGGTTTACCCTTGTTCGGAAGTTTCTTTTGGTCAGTACTTTGCTTCTGGGTTTGTTTTAGATTTTACTTGAAGTGGTGAGTCTGGTCTTGGTTGGGAGGAATTCTTTGTTTTTTCATTTTCAGGCGTTAGCGCTTGTTTTCAGTTAGCAACCCGCGCCAATTTTCCATTGGCGCTAGTTGTCAGTAAGCAAGTCGTGCCAATTGGCGCTAGTTGTCAGTGACAAAGTCGTGCCAATTTCAGGGTTTGTGAAAATTGAGATTTTTTCCCTAAATCCTTCACTAGTGTGTCTTTCCCTTCCGGTCTTTTCACTGTATGAGCATAGATTACATTGCTCATTGTTTGGAATGTCTTCTCTCCATGATTGCTTGATGTAAAAGGGATGAATGCCTTGTTTTGATCTCATGCTTTGGAAGTCCTCTTTGTGTTTTGTCACCTTTTGAGGATTTCGTGAAAAAGTGTTTGAAACAACGGTTTCATTCTTAGTGTTTGTTTACATCTATTTTGCATTAATCCTTCATTAAGGAGATTTGCGTTCTTTTAGTTTTCGTCTCATAGTTTTCTTTTCGTTAAAATGCATTAGATCACATTGCATTGAAAAGTATTTTTGAGATTTATCATTGAACTTAGATCACATTGTTTAATGATTGAAAGCTAAAAATCGCATTGAGTGCATTCTCTTTCATTAAAAGCATGCATTAAGTAGATTCTCATTTCATCGAAAAATGCATTGAGTGCATTCTTATCATTTGAAAAGGAAAAGGAAATTGTGCATAGATTACAATTGCATAGTTTTCGAAAAAAAGAGAGGATTTTGCATAGATTACATTGCATTATTCGCATCGTTGAATGTTTGAAATTACTTTTGGATAGTGAAAGTCATCTAGTTTGGAAAAGTTTCATTTTCAGTGTTGTTGTTTGTTGCATCATTGTTTGAAGCTCTTCCCTTAATTAGATAGAATTCATCGAATTGAAAAGTTTTATTTTCTCATATAGCTGCATATAGGAGATTGTCAGATGACATTCGGTAGGGCCTAAAAACTGAAACATAATTGAAGATTAACATTAAAATTTATTCAATTTACACTAAGGAAGCATTGGAACATTAACGAAATATTTAGAGGTCTATGCTAGAGACATGTTCCAGCGTCGTTAAACCTAGTAGTTGTCGTTCGCCTCTTGGCTTTAGACAACACTAGGACGGACTTGTGCTCCCCGTACCATCGCGTATATAAAGGGAGACCCCACTAGGTTTCTATCCTTTATCCATAGGAAGTCAAGTCTGCCGCCCTATACCCGTGATACACCGGACACAGCATTCGGGGAGATTGCCTTCACGTACGTTAAGTCCTTGGTTGATTTCTCTTTCATTTTGAAACCAAGGTGTATATTGCAGTTCATGGATATCTGGTACACCCTTTGCCTAGATTTCCAGAGTAGTCATTTCGATCTTTTCTAACTCTTTAAATTTGAAAAGGTCATCAAGCACTTGTCCTTTCAAGCTTGTTTCCAATTTGAAAGTGATAGAGTCACCTTTTTCCTATTTCTTGACTCTTAAAATATGAAACGGTAGAGTTTTGTTCAATGTTTAAAAAAAAAATAACTGCCCACGAAATATTCCCGGTTAAAGTTAGTTTCCTTAGGGTGTTGTGCTGAGTTGTTTCTAATGGAAACTTTTCCATAGTTCACCAACCAAGGAATCCCCTCCGATGGGAATCCTAGTCATTTTCCTCCTTTTGGGAATGTTGGCGCTCCTTATATGGCAACATTGTCCCTTCCTGGGTTAACTATTGGGTTTCCTATGTGGTTGTTTTCAACCTCTGTGGTTTCGAATGTCTCGGCTACTGTTCAACCATATCCTCCGCCTGAACAACATCATGTTGATTCCAAGGTGGACCTCTCCCCTTCTTCACCTGTTTCTGTGTACTCCTCTTCTACTTCGCCTGGTGAAAGTCTGGATTCGAGTAACCAGGTGGCTAAGCAGAAGAAGAAGAAGACAAAGAAGAAGAAGTCCGATAAGAGAGAGGCTAAAGCTACAGCTACTGCTTCTAATGCACCTCATCTTGATAAACCTTCCAACCCTCCGCGAAAAGTCGAGTTCCCTTGCATGTTGTGCACGGGAGACCATCTTCTTCGATACTGCCCTGGAATCCCCAAGGTGCTCGAAGTATGGTACAACGGTCGCCCACCATTGTATTTGGCTTCCAGGAGTCAAGTTGGGGGCACGTCTTCAACTGGTGCTAGTAAGGCTCCTAAGAAGCAGGGTAAGATTACCAATCCCTGCAAGTTGTGTGGGGGGAACCATGCCATTCACCTTTGTCCATATATGGATGAAGCCAAATGATTTTTGGACAACTCAGTTGTTTCTACACCGTGCCTTCCAGCCGGTTACAAAAAACTTTCTTTGAGTCCTCCAATAGTTGATCCTACAGTTGGTCAAGAGTCATCCTTGGTCGATCCCGCTCCCCCGGAAATTCAAATTCAGGAATCCGTTCCCGACCAACCATTGGTCGTGGGATCAGTTGAGCTGGCCTCGTCTGCGGTGCACCAGGTCTTTTCCTTTGAGAGTGGATCTCACACCCCTCAGGTTCTTCTTGTTTCTTCAGATTCTTCGGACTTGGAGAAATATTCTCTTGTCCCTATATCTCAAGAAGTTGCTCCTTCGCTTCCCGTGATGGAGGTCCCGGAGGATTCCCCTCCCGCCTTCGAGATGGAGGTCATGGAGGATGCTCCTTCTTCGATCGTAACACCAGGGGAAGACCATGTTGGTTCGATGGTGGCCCCTCAAAGTAGTTTGGTTGCTTCCTTTGACTGGAGTCGATTTGCAAGATACCGCCTTCTGTCTTATGTGCCTTTCGAGATCATAATATAGGCTTTTGGTCTGGTCTTACCCAGCACCATTATAGATGAAGGTGCATCTGTTAGTCTTCTATCCTCAACTACTTGGCAAGCTTTTGGCTCGCCGCCGCTTGTGCCTGTTATGCAGAATCTGTTGGCATTTAACAAAAGAACTAGTCAACCGTTAGGGATCCTTCCAAGGTTACCTGTTACTTTTGGAGGTAAAACCGTCCATATGGACGTGATGTTTGTTCCAAGCCCCTTGGATTTTAATCTACTCTTGGGGCGCGATTACACCTATGCCATGGGAGCGCTTGTCTCCTCCCTTTTTCATGTGGTTCTTTTTCCACATGAAGGATGGATCATGACCATTGATCAGCTTTCGTTCTTTGGTCTTGATATGGCAGCTGGCCCACCATCATCCTTTCCTGGTTTTTATCCACCCGTTGTATCTGCCCAACCGCAGGTCAACTATGTGGCTACCTACCCCGTGCCTTTACTCAGTGATAGTGCCGTTGTGCATCAGGTGCTGGGGGCATTGGGTCCTGACTTCCAGGATGTTTTCCTTCCATTGGGAGTGGAACTCTTGGAAGCCATGACTTCTTGTTCATTATGATGAGGTCGGCGGAGCAGATTTCCTTGTCTTGTGTCAAGCTCCTTAAAAAATGAAACAAGGTTGGGGAGCAGAGTTCCTTGTCTTGTGCCAAGCTCCTTAAAACCATGAAACAAGGTTGTCGGAGTAGAGTTCCTTGTCTTGCGTCAAGCTCCTTAAACCATGAAACAAGGTTGTCGGAGTAGAGTTCCTTGTCTTGTGTCAAGCTCCTTAAAAAATGAAACAAGGTTGGGGAGCAGAGTCCCTTGTCTTGTGCCAAGCTCCTTAAACCATGAAACAAGGTTGTTGGAGCAGAGTTCCTTGTCTTGTGCCAAGCTCCTTAAACCATGAAACAAGTTGTCCTGAGGATATTTCTTTTAATGTGTCAACCTCGTTAAAATAATGAAACACTTTCCTATTCAATTCGAGTCTTTGATAAGTTCTCGTAAAATTCCAGTCGAGTCTGTCTCTTGATCATGTAACTTGAACCTTCACTCCATCTTCCTTTTATATGGATTGAAGCTTGGGGGGCACATACCTCGAATTGAGTCACCATGTTGGGGGCATGATTATTTTTTCACGCATAGTTTGTTTCCATTTCAAGCTTGTGTAAAAATGAAACCTTTCCCATTTTACCTCTTGTGATTGCCATTTTATCAGCCTGTTTTTTGCAGATGAGCCTTGGTTTTCTCACTCCATCGTCACTATCTACTTGGCTGATCATATGCCTTCACTTGGTTGTTTTACCCGTTCCTGAGGAACCATTGCGATGAGTGGTCTTGTTAGCCAACCTCTTAACCTTTACTTGTTCTGAGGAGTTCCACCATTACCGAAACCAGTTGCTACCCTTTATACCACTCGTTCCTCCAGGAGGAGTCAACTTTCAGCTCTTTTCTGACTCTCTAAACATGAAAAGATTGCCGAGTCACTTGTTGTTTTGATCTCGCTAAAGTGGCTATGAAACAACATCTACCCAGTATACGTTTACCCCTTTTTCGGGCTAGGATAGATTATTTACGAAAAAGGAACACCCTAGCCTATCGCGACTAAGAGGTTTTCTCATACATAGTTTTCTACCTTTTTGGATCTGAGGAACTATTTACGAAAAGGGACCCTTGGAGTTTACTTTTCTACTGTCTTTTCAAACTCTCTAAACATGAAAATACGCTGAGTTCTTCCTTTGTCAGACTCGTTAAACCCTGATGACATTGGATTCAGTCGTGATGACGATATTCGAGTTTCTCCTTCCTAAGGCTCGTTAAATGTACTAGGATGGATTCGTCTGAAGGACGAACTTATATGACAAGCATATGGTATCCTCTTCAAGCTTGTGTAAAAATAAAGAGGTACTCACCAGAAATGGTGGGGGAAAAATGGAACCAGTATCATTGTCGTGTCGGCAGTATGTCGCTCTTGAACATGGCACTTGTCTGCATTTGTGTCGGGTAGGGGACATCTCATCTCGTTTTCCACTTGCCTCCGTGGGTTTGGGTGATCCCTTTTGACCTCTCATCTGCTCTTTGCCTTGTCATCTTGGCCTTTGATCTTTTGATGTAAAATACTACCAAATCCACTGTCGTGCCGCTGATATGTTCAAGAGAAGTTGACCTCTGCAAAAGTCTCAACCTTCCTCTAATTCTCATCTGATCCTGATTCACAAAGACATTATTTTCCTCTATCTCATGTCGATGATGTGGGAAACACTATGTCCCACCTTCGATCAAGGTCACTTCCTGTCGACTTCAGCTCATTATCCAGGAAGCTGATCTAGAGACTCCTTTCTGGTACCTTGGAGCCTGCATGCCTCAATGGTAGGTTCTTCGCATTCGACGTGACGTTTTCATCATTGGCCTCCGATCGAGTGATTCTACGGGTGTTCGACGCCAGCTCACTGATTCACCTACCGTAGACTATACCTATAGTACCTTGAGGGCCATTGTCATTATTGGTGGTACCTCTCGCGTCTGTTAATAGCTTTCATCATTGGCTGGTAATCAAGCGATGTTCTCGCATGTTCGACTTCAGCTCACTTATTCGCATGCTTGAACTTGTACTTTGTTCGGGTCAAGATGTAGCGCAAGACCCTGGATTTTCTCTTGGGGCGCGATTACACCTATGCCATGGGAGCGCTTGTCTCCTCCCTTTTTCATGTGGTTTGTTTTCCACATGAACGACAGATCGTGACCATTGATCATCTTTCGTTCTTTGGTCCTAATATGGCAACTGGCCCACCATCATCCCTTCCTGGTTTTTATCCACCCGTTGTATCTGCCCCACCGCAGGTCAACTATGTGGCTACCTACCCCATGCCTGTACTCAGTGATAGTGCCATTATGCATCAGGTGCTGGGGGAATTGGGTCCTGACTTCTAGGATGTTTTCCTTCCATCGGGAGTGGAACTCTTGGAAGCCATGACTTCTTGTTCATTATGATGAGGTCAGCGGAGCAGAGTTCCTTGTCTTGTGTCAAGCTCCTTAAAAAATGAAACAAGTTTGGGGAGCAGAGTTCCTTGTCTTGTGCCAAGCTCCTTAAAACCATGAAACAAGGTTGTCAGAGCAGAGTTCCTTGTCTTGTGTCAAGCTCCTTAAACCATGAAACAAGGTTGTCAGAGCAGAGTTCCTTGTCTTGTGTCAAGCTCCTTAAAAAATGAAACAAGGTTGGGGAGCAGAGTTCCTTGTCTTGTGCCAAGCTCCTTAAACCATGAAACAAGGTTGTTGGAGCAGAGTTCCTTGTCTTGTGCCAAGCTCCTTAAACCATGAAACAAGGTGTCTTGAGGATAGTTATTTTAATGTGTCAACCTTGTTAAAATAATGAAACACTTTCTTGTTCAATTCGAGTCTTTGATACGTTCTCGTAAAATCCAAGTAGAGTCTATCTCTTGATCTTGTAACTTGAACCTTCACTCCATCTGCCTTTTATATGGATTGAAGATTGGGGGGCATGTACCTCGAATTGAGTCACCATGTTGGGGGCATGCTTATTTTTTCAAGCATAGTTTGTTTCCATTTCAAGCTTGTGTAAAAATGAAACCGGTTTCAAGCATAGTTTATCTTTGTTTCAAGCTTGTGTAAAAATGAAACCAACTTCAAGTAGAGTTTCTTGATTTCAAGCTTGTGTAAAAATGAAACCTTTCCCATTTTACCTCTTGTGATTTCCATTTTATCAACCTGTTTTTTCCAGATGAGCCTTGGTTTTCTCACTCCATCGTCACTATCTGCTTGGCCAATCATATGCCTTCACTTGGTTGTTTTACCTGTTCCTGAGGAACCGCTGTGATGAGTGGTCTTGTTAGCCAGCCTCTTAACCTTTACTTGTTCTGAGGAGTTCCACCATTACCGGAACCAGTTGCTACCCTTTATACCACTCGTTCCTCCAGGAGAAGTCAACTTTCAGCTCTTTTCTGAATCTCTAAACATGAAAAGATTTTCGAGTCGCTTATCATTTTGACCTCGTTAAAGTGGCTACAAAACGACATCTACCCAGTATACGTTTACCCCTTTTTCAGGCTGGGATATATTATTTACGAAAAAGGAATACCCTAGCCTATCACGACTATGAGGTTTTCTCAAACATAGTTTTCTACCTTTTCGGATCTGAGGAACTATTTACGAAAAGGGACCCTTGGAGTTTACTTTTCTGCTGTCTTTTCAAACTCTCTAAACATGAAAAGACACTGAGTTCTTCCTTTGTCAGACTCGTTAAACCCTGATGACATTGGATTCAGTCGTGATGACAATATTCGAGTTTCTCCTTCCTAGGGCTTGTTAAATGTACTAGGATGGATTCGTTCAAAGGACGAACTTATATGACAAGCATATGGTATCCTCTTCAAGCTTGTGTAAAAATAAAGAGGTACTCGCCAGAAATGGTGGGGGAAAAGTGGAACCAGTATCATTGTTGTGTCGGCAGTATGTCGCTCTTGAACATGGCACTTGTCTGCATTCGTGTCGGGTTGGGGACATCTCATCTCGTTTTCCACTTGCCTCCGTGGGTTTGGGCGATCCCTTTTGACCTCTCATCTGCTCTTTGCCTTGTCATCATGACCTTTGATCTTTTGCTGTCAAATACTGCCAAATCCACTATTGTGCCGCTGATATTTTCAAGAGAAGTTGACCTCTGCAAAAGTCTCAACCTTCCTCTGATTCTCATCTG